>JAQIWH010008393.1:0-10320 GCA_034695005.1 Cryptops parisi | reverse complement strand
AGAAGATAGTTATCGTCGACATAAGTCAAAGCATTAGCATGTAAAGGTAAGTCAAACAAGTTGTTAGCAATAATACTAAAAAACGTGAATAATAAAAAAGTTCCTTGGATGACCCCGTTATTAGATGGTGTCCTAGCTAGACCATCTGTAGTTCACTTGCGCACTACAGTTGTTGGCAATTGATTAAGTGGCAAAAATTGCAGATGTAATATTACAAACCTCGAATTCGATATAAGCTATTCCGAATAAGTGATTTTTACGGATTATTGGTGTTGTAATTTATTTATTATATTCAATGATGAACAACTGGACAAAACAAAAAGAGACACACAAAAGGCCCAATACAAAATTACAAAAGAAACAAAAAACAAGTACAAAAAGAAACAAAGTTTATTGGATAAGTAAAAAATTACAATTCATTTGCTAAACATATAACTCTGATTTTAACATGTAAGTAGTAAAATATTTGGAAACGTTTTACTCTTCTGCTGTGAAATCACAATTTGAAGTGTTTAAACTTTTCTGAATGTAACGCGTGGTGACCATAGAATCACTCTGTAGTGATTTTCAACATTTGCTTGTGTGGTGGTAAGACATTTTCCAATCCAGGCACGTGAGCTGAACAATAAATTTGATTACATACATAAAATTCTATGTTTTATCACGGAAATTAACATCATTTCTAGTTAGTTTACCGCGTGCCATTAAACTTGGTATTGTAACATTAGGTAATAACTTTAATGTGACACGTTAATAACTTTGTCGAGTTTGTAATGCAGATTTTCATTGTTTTCTTCTTTTTGTTTACAATTGCATAAGAAAGACCACGAAATAAAAGTGGTTTTTATTTTTCTTTTGTAAACTATGGTATATAAAAAGACTATATTTATATATATAGGTCTATTATTTTTACGTTTGAAGATATTATCGTAGTGGAAAGTGGAACCAGAAAACTCACTTACCAGTGAAAGTTGAACTTTTTAAAGCTAAAATGCAGTCGAGCGTAAGTTATTTTTTGAAATGGAATTTCGTTCTTGTGTGCGTCATTTCTTTTCAAAAAAGACATTATTTTTTGTCTTAATTTTTCGTATAATATCACCATTTGTGCATGACCTGGTCACTAGAGCATTTGACCATTGGAATCGTAAAACTAAATATATTTTAGAAAGTAGAAGTGCTAGTCTAAGCCAAGTCCATCGAATTGCAACGGTTCAGGAATCGAAATGTCAGAGCTCAGCAATAAACATACATTTTTGTGTTAGTGTTGTTTCTTATATTGGATGCACCATTCTTACGTCTCATTAGCTTCATCGCCAGAGTGAGTTTGTTCCTTCTTGTAAAGGATGAATGAAACGTTTTCCATGTTTCCTTGCAAAGGATACTTGCAAAGAGTTTCTCTTCAAACTCGATCGATAAAGCATCAAGTATTGAACTTGAGATTCTTTTCATTCGCGGAGTTTATGCAAGTTTTTTTTTGTAACACGTGGCAGACTGGTTTTTTTGTGTGTATAGTGCTCATCAGTATATCGTAAATAAAAATTTTTTTATAGTATCAGCAGATGTGGATGACTTTAAGAAACCGGGGTGCTGGTGAACTCTTTATCAAATTTGCTATATAATGGTTTTTTGTATTGGGTTTTGTACTGCCCGAGTTTATACTCGTTCTCGGTGATTTTCGTAGTGATTTTTTACAAAATTGTAAAATGGTAGAAGTGAGCTATAATTAGATAATGCATCGTGAAACGTCCGTCGGGAACATTCCTAACTGGACATAAATGAAGAGCTTATTTCCAAAACCTCTTAACTTTTTTTGGGATCATTTTTTGCGTTAATAGATTCTGAAAACTATTTGTGCATCGCTGATTCCAATCTGTTATTTTCAAGAGTCAAAACTTAGTATTTCTTACTGAAAAGCACTCTTAAAAACCACGTTTATATGCAAAGTCTATGGTCAAATGAATAAACAAAAAAACCATTCACTGAAACTATTTGTATTTCATGGACTTAAGTCATTTTAGAACGACTCTAAGCGGCTTAATAATGGGCTTTAATATTAACTTTCATTTCAAAAATCACGTTACGGAGTAAACATGATATATGTGTATTAACAACAGTTGTTGCTAAACTGTTCTTATATTGAGTTATAACTACAGAACTGTGTTCCAACGTTTTGCCTTCCTCCCAGACGCTTTTATCAAGGAAAGAAAGGCAAAAATAAAATAGAAGAGAGAAATGACTCTTATAAACGTCAAAAAAAATACATGGATGACTGCTTCTGCACTCTTTGCCACACTAAAATTAGCTTTTTTTATTATTTTCTTGAAAAAAGCCTCTTGAAGGGAGGCGAAACGTTGGGGTTGATTTTATTAAACTTTTCAATCAATAAAAGCAGAGAGCTTTTAAATTTTGTTTTAAAGGCTTCCTTACTGGTTTGTCACTAGAGTTATTCGTATCCTACAGGGTGATTCAGAATAACTATTCGTAACTTTGAGGTGATAGAGGGCATGTAATGAAACATAACGTCCGGAAAAGTACCGTAATAATACAATATAATGATTATAACCGCTGGAAATAAACTAACACGTTATATTGATTATATTTCGTAGTTTCGGACTATAGTTCATTATTAAAAAGTGTTTCATAAGATACCCCTCTGAAAATTAAGAATAATTATCCTGAATTACCCTGTATAAAAAAGTGCAAATTGAGCTATGATATCTGTAGAATATCATGGATGTTTACAGTTGTGGTAGATAAATTAAACTTAACTGTGTAATGTGTATGCACTCATATGACAGCATCATGAAAAATGTTTGTTGATGGTGGCGTGTGTTTCGGTTTCTGAAACATCTTTATCATGTCTTGTCAAGTTGGTGTCTGTAGAGACCATTAAGTTTTTGATTTTAATACATGACCATAAGTGGTTTAGGATGAGTTGTGTAAAAGCTTTTTATGGTTTTTGAAAAGTGCAATGTGGTTTTTCTAAAGACAAAGTTGTTTATTGTTTTTGACAACGATTTTTTTTGTGTCCTTATTAGACCATGGGCTAAAAATATAAAGTTGTTTGATGAAAGTGTAGTATAGTAAACATTGTAAGGGATCATAGGAATTTGTTTATCTGTGCTATAAAATTGGAAAATGGTTCCGTGGTCACAAATGCTGATGTGGATTTTATAGCATGGAGGCTTTTTTTATATATATATTACGTTGTCGAGGGGTTGTAAATCTTAAAATCGACAAGCTTAGTTACGTCATGGTGGAGGCGGATTAGATGAACTGTCACAACATGCCAGTGAGTCTATGTATGGCAAAGTTATTCAAACTTGTTGTTGAAAATTCTCTCTCATTGACCTAAATACGAACATAAAACAAAGGAGCCAATAAGAGTTCTTGGTAAAATCAACCACTTTATTGGAATTGCCACTTGAAAACTCTGTTACCATGAGCTGTTAGCTAGCATTAAAACTTTGATGGACGTGATAATTGAAGGAACAATTATAATGTATCTCTTGTAAATGACACGCTAGATTGTTGTTTTTGATCGTAAAACACTGGTTTCTTTGCGATAACAGACTCATAACCAGAAAATAAAATGTTGAATTTCCATCGAAATTGCGATTACGTAAAAGAATCGTTCTATGACGTGTGTGTTCTAAACAAGGCATAGTATTCAGAACAGTAGTAGTTTTCCGAACATTTACAAACATCTTGGATTTTAACGTAAGCTACAGTACTGTAATTATTTTTAATATTTAATTATCATAGTATATTTTAGGCCTACCGTATTATTTATTATATTGATATCATATTAAACTATATAAAAAAGCAAGTGTCTCTTTATCTGTCCGTAGAAAAATATTTCCACGACAACAAGTTAAAACACACTTAGCCCACAAGAAAAGCCATAACAACGCAGTGTAAACAAAGAAAACAATATCTCCACGTGCTATAGCACGGGTCACCTATTAGTCATTGATATTGGTCTCATGGTGTGATTTGGATTGTAGGCAAACAAGTCAAAGGAATAAAAGTCAAAAAAGAGGAATGAGAAAAAAGACGTAAAAAAAATAATTTCGGACTATTTTTTCTTTTGTTTATTTTTGCTTCTCTGTTTTCACATTTTTCTTTGTATTTTTTTGATGTGTTTTTATTGCTTTTTTAAAAAATTTTCTTGTTATTTTTTTTAATTTTTAACTTTTCAAATCTAACGTCCTGCAAGGACAAAATACAATTAATATTTACAGAATAAAAACAAAACAAATGAAGCAATTACAAAGAACAATTAAAGTAAAACATGTTTATAAAGTTGTTTTTTGAAATGCATGCAGGTTTGAAGGCACTTAAAATCATTACATGAATAATTAATTTTTCTAATCGATATTGGTAGTGCATTCCAGCAGTTTATTTAATTATTAGGAAATCTGCTCATTTGATGTTTATTAATATTGTAAGGTTTGCGCAAGGTTTTGGACTTTTATTTCTCTCGACTTTTGTTTCCTACAATCGTGATTTGAATGGAAGATAATGTGTCTATAACTTAATTTGTTTAATGTTTAGTTTATACACACACATATTACCCGTATTCGAAGAAAACCCGAATTCACTAGTCAGAACTCGATTGACCTGAAGGTTAAGTTAGATAATGCTGTCTGAGCCTTCCGAACGCTATAATTGAATATTGAATTGTCTAAAAACGGTCAGTGAAATCTAGTTTTGACTAAATTCGGTTTCTTGCTGTAACATACATATATGATTTATTAAATTTAGTTTCTTAATATTTTTTTATTATATTGTGTTAAAGGAATGATTTTATAAATATTTATTTTTTTAATTGAATTATTTAATTTTTTATTAATAAATTATTTTAAAATACGCTGTTTGATTTTTTAAATTTAAATCAATTAAACTGTTTAATCTGTTCAATAATTTAGTTAATCGTCTAATTTCTTAATTTCCAAGTTTCTATAATGAAATTACTGTTCATCGCCGACACAATGTAGCTTTGTCAATGTTAGTTTTATGATTAAATGACTGTCGGAAGTAAATTAATTCATACAATGGAATTAGTGAACATTTACACTTCAATGGTGCCATGATTCACATTTTCGGTGTAAAAGTCAAGATTAATAGTATTCTGCATTTTAACACACTGTAATAAGAACACATATAGGATACACAACATTTGCTTAGGAGGTGGGATCATCGATTTTTTATTCATCGTCTGCAACTTTCGGATGAAACAGAATAAAAAAAAATTATTACATCGATCAAGTTTCTGCTCAATTACTGTTCCTTTATGATGCAGCAGACACGCTTTCACCTATAAGTATCTGATAGTTAAACATTAAATACCCATCAAAAATGATCGATGAAGCTTGCGGAATAAGAAACCGTAACTGGAGCTAACTTGGTAAACAAGTGGTGGATCTTTGTTGTTTTCGAACGGTACTAGAAAACATTAGACTTTCTAAAATTGACATATAAAGTGTTTTATTATACAACCTGCTTCAAATGAACTCGGAATTGCTCTGCTTGAAGATTGTCATTGATTTTGCATGGAGTCTAAAGACAAAATGCTGTGTTCGGTAGACCACTGCAATTGGGAAACAGTGGAAACGTTAATGTTGATAGATGCAACCTCAGGTGCGAAACAGAAAATTGAAACTTTTTGTGGTCGAGTTTGCTGATTACAAGTTTCACCGAATTTGCTAAATGAACTCGGAAATTTGCACGTGGTGAGGTTAACTCGTTTTCAACACATGTCTTTGTGAGATACACGGTGTCTAATGCCGCGCATGTTATACGTGGGGCGAGCAAAAAGTGTCCGGAGAATTAAATAATTTATATATTTTACTTTTTATATATTAGCTTAACTTGTGAGAGTGAGTGAGTTTGTGAGCTAGGAATTTAACAGATACTGCCATCTGTAGTCGTTTATGAAAATATACTGTATAGTCCAATGTACCAAAAAACGCATAAAACGAGAACCGCATAAGTTCTTTGCATAAATAAAAAAAACGCTTAAGTCCAATGTAAATTGCATATGTAAATAAATTATTCAAAAATTGCAGAAATAAAAAATGATATGACTCAAAACTTGCATAAATTAAATATCGAATTACTCGACAATCGCATAAATTTAAATTCGAATAAATCGATATTGGCATAAATCAAAATTCGCATAAATCCAAACGTGCAGCAATTAAAATGGAATTACTCAAAACATGCATAAATTGAATACCGAATTAAACATTGCATAAATTTTAATTTGCATAAATAAGAAACTGGATTTTTTTGTATTATTATGTACATACGTATATCTGTATATGACAGTGGGGTATATAACGAGTATAAAAAAGCATTTTTATTGTACTCGTTTTTAATTTTCTGCTAACTTTTTGAACTTTCCTTTACACTTTAACACAAAACCCTCAGGATGTGGGTTTAGAACTAAACTAAGTACATGAAAAATCCCAATGAGCTTTCTCTGTAAAATGGTTTATAACGTGATTTTTGTGGAGTTTTTCTATTGCCATGTTTTAAAAGAATTTGTGTTTTTTTCTTTCAAAGAAATGTTCTGAGCAGAAAACATCGGACAAAGGACTGTTTCCTACTTTTGCACGCACTATGCCACCGAGCAGTAAAGTTTCCAAGTTTGTGGTCGCCCTTCTGGAACATTACGGCTGGACCGATTTCGTCCTGGTTGTTGGGGATCAGCCGCCTTATCGACAAATTAAGGAAGCATTGATGGTAAGTTCACTATCTCAGTGTGCATTTTGTTGGCTCATAAAGTTTGGCTTGACGCGGTAGTTGGGTTCATCCAATTTTAAAACCATAAAACCAAAATAACGAGTATCAATAAAAAATTTTGAGCTTTGGTTGGTTGTGTTTTGAAATATCAGTGCTTAATAGTGGGAATATAATAAAATTTCCAGGTTAGACGATTTAATCATCAATTTTTTTCAGTTTGTTTTTTTCTGTAGTTTTAATACCGTACTGAATTTTACTAAAATAAGCAATGTAAGGAAGTTCCTTTTTTTTTTTGCGAATTTAATTGTACGTGATTCCACTAACATACGAGAAATAGTCCCATGTTTTCGTTATATGTAATTTTTATACGTGAATTTTGTTATATGTGAGTTTTTATATGTTGAATATTTATATGTGGATTTTTTGTGTGTGACTCCACCGACATACGATAAGAGAAATAGTCTGTGTTTTCGTTTTATGCGATAAAATTTTGCTATTATGCGAGTTTGTGCGGTTGTGCACAAGTAAGTGGTGAATGGAGTTTTGTCACTTCATGAATATTTCAATTTATGCTAATTTTTTTGGGGAACGTTACCGTCGTATAAATCGAGAACCTCCTGTAATACTCTTAAGCGTATACGAGATTTGTTTTACAGTATTAAAACCTACTGTAAAAACATTTAGGATCAAATCTGACTCTATTAAAAACTTATTCGAACATGATTGGTTTGAATTTGTTCGTTCTAGTTTCCTTTTCTAGAAAATAACCAAAAGGGGAAAGAAAACATCAGACAACAAATTTTGTTTTGTTTTCTGGAAAGGCTTAAGGTGACTACTTTAATGCACCTGGGAGGCGGAATTCTAACATGGAGAAACATAAATAAATAAATTATACATAATGTTAGGGTGAAGTGGTGAAATTTGACACGTAGACACAGTCCGCGACACATTTATGTCTGTTAAATTTTGACGGATCAGTGGCGTATCGATTTCGATAAAATGTCACCTGAAGGTGGAGTTTTTCTCGTAGAGTGTCGCGAACAACCACATAACTTCAATCCAAGCATTGTTAAGCCAAATCGGTTATAAACAAACATACATACATACATATACTGTGTATTACTTATATATTTCACTACATACATACAGTTTATATGAGCAATCATTCATTGTTGTAAATCCATTGGAATGCACACAAATTAACAAACATATTTTTTTACGTGTTTGTTTTAAATATTGTGTTTTTTTGAATTTGGTTTGAAAACAAAAGCAGCCGATATCAAGCCAGGTTAAAAGGTTGTACTAAAACCGAAGTTTTTTCCAATTATTCGTTCGATTTTAGCTACTGTAGGATTGATTAAACACTATGCTGCTTATAACTAGTAGCTGGGAGTACCTCGTCGCATATTAGCGAAATCACACACAGTAGGGATATGGAAATCGAAAATAGAGAACTTTCTGTATATGATGTGGTGCCGACGAACTTTGGATGGTTAACATTGTCAATGTGTTTGTATTGTTAAATGTAAATTCGCGTTAAGTTAACTAGTGAAAAATTATTCAACTATTTAAAAACTATTCAAAACTATTCAAAAACTATAAAAAATATTCAAGATCTATTGAAAAGCGTGTCTAAGGTGAAGCACATGTTGTACTATATACTGCTGGTGCCCTGGTGGTACTAAAACCGTATTGTAAGAATGATGTTAGTTCTATAATTGTTATTTTAGGCTCTACAATATACCGTAATTAGAGTAGGTGTTGTTAAGAAAACATGTTGAGTTTTTGTTTAGCGTGAATTACTTGAATGATGGTGATTAAGCCATTGCTGAGAGATCCAAATGCATAGGATCTGTTAAAAAAAAGGAAAAGTGAATTGAGTTCATGGACCCATGGATTACTTACTTGTATGTAAAAGCTGATAATGTTGATGATTAATCCAATAATATACTAAGAAAAGAACTAATACTGATTGCACACACTCGTTAGTTCGTCCAACTTTATTGATTACATCTGACAAAGATCACACTGCTAACAGCTTCTTGGCTTTCATCCACATTACTCGGTTCTTAGTACGACTACTGAGATTTTCACTTGTGTCACTTGTTTGTTCTGCTTAAATTTCTTGGATCACTTCACACGTCTTTTAATTTGAAAAAGAGAAACATGAATTTTTATGTGTGTTCGGTTAGAAATTGTCATGTCGCTTTTTTTTTGATGGACGGTGTGTCCTTTTTGATGATATTTTGCAAACTTGCCAAATCTGGGATTGAAAATTTGTCAAGGCCACTTAAAATGGCCCTGGGTTTTGTCATGTTGTCCAAAAATCTGCCAAAAAATCAGGAATTGTTTTCCAACTTAGTTCATCTATCCAACACATCACGATTCATTCAATACGACACGACCACAACTTGGATCCTAAAGTGCTAAAGTGAAAGACCAAACTTAATTTTTGGATGTATGGTAACTACTATGATTGAGTTACCCAGCTTTTGAACGAGGAATTTTTATTGAAAAAATTTGATACATATTTTTTATTCTGTGTATCGTCGTTCCATTACAACAAAATCAGATCTTTGAAATAATCAATCAACATCACCAACAAACTTGAATCGAATTATTTTTGGATGTTTTCATGGGGGCGATGACAACACCCACGATACATTATAAAAATTTCATATCACAAGTGTTGAAATAAATGACAAACGACAACGTCATCTGCTATGGATAAATTAAATATTCGGTTCAATGTTTCGTTGATATCAGTTGTCAGTACTGCTCTAAAGTACTGACAATGTATAGATAAAATATACGTATAGATAAAAATGGGGGTTTATGCGCAATTTTGAAAGTTCGATTATAAGTTAAAATCGTGTTAAGGATTATACGATGAGTTTCGATTATCCGATCATTCGTAAATTTTTCAGCTTGTTTCAATTCATGCTTGGGAAATCATTCAGTTGCATTCATTGTGTCTGCGAACACGAGGCTGAGTTTATTGTGAAAAAAGTAATAAAAGTAGGGGAACAACTTCAATTTCATATTAGTCAGTTACCTAGGGTAAGTTTTTTCTTTTTTGTTTACCTTAGTTTTTATTCTATGATAAAAAAGTAGGGGAAGTTGTCTGTTGTGGGTGGTTCTTGTAAAGGATTTCTGTACTAAATCATAAGGAAAAGTAATGGATCCTCCAGGCTAGAATAACCTGTAGTTAATATCATTGATGGTTTCCATGAAGTTTGTCCAGGTAAATTGAATTCCATACAAGTATAGGGTGCCTTAAATCATCTTTACAGCTGAGCTTTTATCTAAAAAGTTGTATCCTACATAGTTTTAAGCCTTGTGTGTGTTGAGTTGTGTGCTTGTGTGTAACGCTTTTTGTTGTTAGTGACGGATTGCTAAGTAATAATAATAATGATCCTAACAATATAATAAGCTATGTCTGTCTGATTGCTGTCTGCTGTCTGATGTCTGTCACACTCGCACTCGCAAAATGCAGCACTCAGCCTGCTAAGCTGAGTGCTAACCTTCTCTCCTTTCATACTTTCTTTTATAAAAATTCCGTATATATGT
>JAQIWH010008392.1:0-10321 GCA_034695005.1 Cryptops parisi | reverse complement strand
CATTGGCTGATTCATTTAACTTCCTCATAATTGTGCCAGCAATTCCGTGTCAGCTTATGTGAAATGGAGTATAGTAGCTTAAGGCACATTGTATGTGACGTCGGTAAAATTCAAAGGCCAGATTCTAATCATCTAATTTTTAGTAAGATCCATTCCAATAACCTGCCGCAAGGTAAGTTAGTATATCAATTTGCCTTCATTTAGGCAGTGATGGATAGTAGTTCAACTATGAGTAATTGAACTACTAGTTAAACTACTTTTACAGTTATTACTAGGTAGTCATAATTACTTTATGTAAAGTAATTACAACTATGTAGTTTAAATACTTTACATGGTAGTTAACTACATAGTTTAACTACTACCAATAATGCTAATACACAACTACTGTGAAATTTCAGAAATTTGCAGTGCCACTGTAAAATGTCTTTTCAGTACAACAGGTACTGAAAAGTATGGGAAATTGCTTCATCATTGCTTTATCCAATTTGAAAATACTTTGCTTAGTAAATAAAACAGAGAAGAAAAAAATTCACCTTTTTCGATTTCTGTTTTTGCTTGTTCTTCAATCGTAAATTGTGCTCCTTCCAATAGAGATCTTCACAGTCACTAACTTTAGGAACCTTGCGCCGATTTTTGGGAAACTTATGAGAATGTGAGTAAACTGAAAATTATTAAAAAATTTGCCATTAAAAAAAAAACAACAAAACAACCCATTGTATTTATAGTTAATTTTAGTTAAATAAACCTTAATTAAAAAATTTAACCAATTTCCTATATTTCAGTACTTCAATCAAACATATGTACACAAACAACTGCTTAACACAAACAATCACTACAAAGAGCTGTCTACTGACTAGGGCAGTAGTCTAAAAAGCAGACATCTACAGTGAAGACCCGCTATAAACCGTTTATGGTTGAGACTAGGGTTTCTGGTTCGAATATATTCGAGCCATTAAAGTCGTGGTTTTTTTGGGAAAAAACCGAAACCGAAAACCGTGACTTGAAAACCGAGGTTTTCGATTTACAGTATGTCACTTTCTAACTGAATAATATAAAGGAATACGCCTTTTTCTGTTTACAGCTACAGTTAAGTGACTTTATTACGCGAAAGAGAAGAATTTAGGGAGCATCCGGTAGCATAGTGGGTGGCAACAAGAGGACATACAACTCCCGAAAAAAAAGGCCATCTATTTCATTGAAAAGACGTCAACTTCTTGACACTTAAAAATGTCAAGCAACAGAAAGTGATAAATTAAAGTTCCAAGGATCCTTCAAACTCGCAATAATGAAATGTTAGTTGAGTTGTCAGTGTTTTAATTGATCCTACGATTATTACCTCTAAAGCAGCTTTAACTTTTGCTACTAATCTGTTCTAATAAAGATGTTGATGAATCAATGAAAAACAAGAATCAAAACATTAAGAAACAACAGTAGAAAATGCAGTTCCCTGAAAGTAATGAATAATGAAGCAATTAAAATAGTTATAAGTTATCCTGAAAAATCAAGTAGACAGAGTCAACGCTTAAGATTTTGGAATTTGTAAAAGAATAGGTGAAAGAACCAAATCCTTCAATCTCTTTTACCATGTTAACTCCACAATTAGATGTACGAGGACTGATTTTTTAAAAATTTATTACAAATTTTTACGAGCTATTGGACACTGGTCCCCTTCAAAGTAATCCCCTTGGGAAGCTATACATTTTTCCCACTGCTGGAAGGATCCTGAGAACCCATCTTCTGAAATGCTGTTCAGCTCCTGAAATGCTGGAACCAGCGTGCGTATTACCAACACGTGTTATCGAATTTTTGAAATGAAAAATCAAACAAAAATTCCCGTCAGTATGACGGGCTTAAAAGCTAGTATGAATATAATAGTTTGTCTAGTTGTGTATGGACAGGAGAAAACCGCAGTTAACCGAGGTTTTCAAAAATTACAACCCGGAAACCGCAGTTTTTTATAACCCGATTTTCCAGAAACCCTAGTTGAGACACATAAAATGCCATTGTAAAAAAAAAAAAGCGAGGTGATGCTAACGATCCAGAGAGATCATAAAATACAAACAATGTACAGAATTAACAGTGACAATCAAAACTGAAAACACAATTGAATGCATATTTCAAAACTATACAGTTAACATCAAAACACTAATAGATAAAAGGAAAAAACCAAGATTACATAAGAACTCCCAAATGGGGAGTTCCCAATGACTTATCATGTGAATATCCAATCTCGCATTAAATCGGGGGAGCCTTATAACGAGTCTCCACTATACCTTCTTTTTGAATGACTGGAGCAACAAAAACAACAAAAAACTTGACCCAGAGATGGTGTTATAGGGTCAAATAGCTTCTCTGTTCTTACAAAATGATGCATGAGTGTTTTATCAGAAATCCATAAGGAAAATGATAATTGTGGTGTCTAGGTTGGTGAGCAGAGTTCAAGTAGGATATGGTTAAAATGCACAAAAAATTTTAATGTTGTTTTTAATTTTAACTAACCGAAACTAATGTTTATGGGTATAAATACTAGTTTAGGTTAGTTAAATACAACATTAAAAAATTCCACGTATTGCTCACTGAAATTGATAACCTACCTAAACTCCGCCCACTAGTGTTGCCACCTGTCCGGTTTTCACCTCGACAGTCCGGCTTTCACGTTGCTTGTCCGGGTTTCCGAACAAAGCCAAAAAATGTCAGGGTAGCCCAGGTTTAAGGTAGAAATGTTGCAAACCTGGTTGGTAAACCATGAAAATAACACAACCAGTTGTTGTTTTCCTGTTTTATCTTGATTTGTATCAATCCCTTTGGATGATAATCAAGTTAAATAAATAAATAAAGCCGACAACTACACAGTATAAACAGTTTATAATTTGATTTTTCCAAAACTGAAACATCGATTATTTTATCAATATATCAATTTATTATCGATATATCGAAACTGTCAACATTTTAGCCTGTTGAACCCTTTTGAAAAGGTGGCAACACTGCCGCCCACCAACCTAAACATCAACATTACCGGAAAACCCATAGAAATTCACCAAAAAAATAGCAATCGTTTTGCATGCAGGCATCATGCTTTCGTGCTATTGTTGAAAATAAATGCATGACTACGAGTACTAATGCAATCTACTTTAATAAAACTCTAAAAATTTAGTATCGTTTGCATTTCAGCACCCCCAAAAATTAACCCAAGTACCAAGCTATAAGGTATAAATTAAAGGTATAAATTAAACCAAATTAAACCAAAAAGGTATAAATTAAACCAATCTCTCTCCAGTCCGATACATCCAGTAGCAAGCCAGTACATAAAACTATCTTTAAATGCAAAAACAAAATTGACAAATTTCATGGTCAATACAATGATTTTGATAAACTTAATAACTAACTGCTGTACATAGTTGTTTTTTTTTTGGTTGTTTTGATACTTTGCACAATACCCTGTATTGTGTGGTTAATTTTGCTAAGTTGGTATATTGATAAACATACTGATTTGTTCTCAAAATCCAGTAATCCGACACCCTATACTCCGATATACGCTGAATAGAGAGACTCTAGTGTAGTTCCAAATCTCTAATTCTAAATCATGTATTCATATGCAAACTTTGATTCAAATGTTGTTAATTGATTCACATGCAAGAACAGTAACATTAGCTATTCAATATGCATAATAACTATTTGAATATTATATGCTAGGCACCAGTGAATGGTGGATTTGTTCTAGTAAAGTATAAAATTCAATATGTTCACTTACATGCTTTGCAATACTCAGCTATACATAACTTTGGTTTTCTTATTCTTGACGACCGTGTAGGCTTTTCCAATTCAGGCAAAATTCGAAATGTGGTTCCTAAGAAAATTTGACAAACAAAAAATGGTATAAGTTAATTCAATACAACACCATACATACTATACTAAAACAAATTATACATGAAGGCCTATACGATAGCTACATTTTGTGCAAAACTCGCATAAATTGTTTTATACGTATGTACAAGGTGGTGTAAAAAAACACAACAATTTGTTGTGAACAGCTCATGATAAAGAAAAAATATAAATACTATATGAAGATCAATTAAGAAGCTTTACAATGTGACATATAATTCTATGTTATGGCCCTCAAAAGTAAAACTATGATTTCACAAGTACTTGTGCATTCTTTTTGTCTGACAAGAGCCTCACAATGCATGATTAAAATAATCCATTTTTCTAGTTCTGGTTTGAAAATTCTTTCAGAATCTGCATCGTCGATTACCCTGTGAAAAGCCAGATGATATTTGCGAGAATATTCGATCACTTTAACTTATCATCATGAATAGAAACAAAACAGTTATAAATCAAAATAATCATACTTGACCTGTGATGGCAGTAGTTCAAGTACTTTCACAGTAATTACTGTATGGTAATAACTACTTTATGTGAAGTAATTACAACTATGTAGTTTAATTACTTTACATGGTAGTTAACTACATATGTTCAACTAGTACCAATAATGCTAATAAATAACTACTGTAAATTTTCAGAAATTGGCAGTAGAATGCTGTTGTAGAATGTCATTTTAGTATGGCAGGTCAAATACGTGCACCAAGAAAATGCAAAATTTCAGACAAATTGTTTGCAAAGATGGTTATTTTACGTGCATTCCTTCAACTTTGAAATCAAGGCTAAACGTCCAATATAAACATGGGTCTGGAAGTGCACACTCATTAGCATACATATGCACAACAGGCCTATGCAATTACATGACTGCACCCTGTGTTATCTTGGAAGAGAAGCATTTACGGACCCATGTTTATATGAACTGTTTGCTTTGTTTTGATGCGTAGCATCTGTAGCCAAAATTCGACTAGACCTTTTTAGAAACTCAGTTGCAGTAGGTTAGAAAATAAAAAAAAATCGAGTGTCAGTCTCTTAATTACATTGGTCTGATACAGAACCAGCAATATCTCAAGAAAGTATGTCTGTACCAAGATCCTGCATGAGCTCATGTCATATTTACAATACTAAATAAATAGCAGTAAGTATTTTAAATTTCAAACCTTTTTTAAATTCCTTTTCCAGATGAGAGCGTGCTTCAAAAGGATCTAGCAATTCCAATTTTCGACCCTAATAAAAAACATTAGTAAGCATTATGAAATGCCTCATGCTTCATTTGTACATGCTCTTTTACAATGCCCAGCGCATGCGCTATTTATTGGACGTGAGTTCATTGGTGAAAGTTATTCCCCTCAACCTTCTCTCCTACCCCATCTGAATTTGAATTTGTACATCAAATTTAAGTTCACCCTGTGAAATACATGTAAACGACAAAAACTCACTTTTGTTGGACACACTTGTACATCATCCTTTATGTCTCTCCTGGATTTGTTTTCTTTGTTCTTCATAACTTCTTCAGGAGCAAGTTCTTCGTGTAATGGACTGGAAGGTGCAGAATGCATTTCATTCTCACAATCACCACCTACCATAAAAAAATATTAATTAATTCGTACGTTTCATGACAATATTTGTTCCAACCAAAAACATTTAAGTACCGGTACCTCAATTCAAATCTTACTGTTAAAAGTATAATTCTTTTAATTGCACCAGAAGAGCTGAAATTAGAGTTAAATTTTGCTTGATACAGAAATGTTAGCTAGTGTTTCAGCCTCAAATAAAATCCGGTTCAAATTTGATTCTTGCTAAAGTTTAAATGAAGGTCGAACAGCGTAAAAAATAAATTGTAGGATCTCAACTTTTTGATAAGATATGCAGATGCCTGTTTTTGAGTCATTCAAGCTGATCTCATGACATCTTGTTAGCAGTAGCTGAGCCAATGTAAAACTAAATTTAGTTGCCACACGATGGCCTATGGAGAAAACATTATGGCCTATAGAGGACTTATTGTTGGATGAAATGTTGATACTCAATGATGTCTCTGAACGAGGAACCACCAGCTTAGATGGGAATGAGCACTTTAACAGTATTGCAATAAATAGCAAAAATTCCAGGTTTCATTTATTAATAGATACAATATAAATAGGAAAACCAGGTATATAACTGACTTTCATAACTGACACTTAATATTGTCTAATACTACAACACAAAATCAACCAACTGGTAGTAACAATGCTTAATCAATATTTTCTCACCTGCATTTGCATCACTAAAGTCTTGAACCTGATATTTTTCTGCATCTATAAAAAAACAAAAACAAAAATACAATTCGCTAACATGGAATTAAGAAAAAAAATGAAAAAAAATATCACACTGTATAAAATCATACCATTTTCAGATATTGATGGCGACCTAGTCTTCACATGAACAGCATTCTCAACAAGAGGCAATTCATTAGAATGCATCGAATCGGTGAACGGCAAACATAAAATTTGAAAATCACCCCTTTTCCCGATAACTTCATTGTGCTCCCTGAAATAGTTCACGTGATATCATCGAACAATTCTAATATCATCAGAGAATAGTATTGAGAAAAAAAAGTGAATCTTACGAGTAGAGTGGAATGTGGCCTAAAATGGGATCTTTCAAGGTCAATGACCAAATGGGAGGCTGTTTCAGAAAAACAAGTGAAGCCTTCTCTCCATTTTGTTTCAACGTTATGTTTGTTGCAGCAACAATGTCATCCAATGAAACAAACTATAATAAAAAGAAAAGAAATTTGTAAGTGAAGTAAACAAGGATTTGTCAGTGCAAATCATATTTTTCATCAAGATGAACGACATACTTCATCTTCATCATCCCTGTTCGTTGCTCGAGCACCATCGTTCGTAGTTGGTACATCCCCTTTGTCTTGTTCTTGAGCTTTCCTAGAAAATTTTTAACCATTCCTTTTTGGTCTTATTTTTAATAATAAGACTTAATTTTTAATAATTAAGAATTTTTAATAATAAGGAAAAGGATCGAATTGTGATGACTTTCCGAGTTAGTTGAGTTTGGGTTTTCTGTGTAAAGTTTTGAGTTTCTGAGTTGGGTTCGTGTAACCAATAGAGCTCACATAGAAATGTGTTGATTTCTTTAATATTAAACTTGATATGATATGTGACTGATATTAGCCAATAAATAACCTACATCTTTATTCCTTATTTTGTGAGAATATGATAAATTTGGTTGTTTCATGGTAGACACCCTGTGCAGTATTTTCTTCTATTTATCGATCAAAGTTTGTTACCATACAATTTAACCAGTTGCCGAACATTTTGTTAACAGCTTGTACATATAAATTCAATATGAAAATCAAAACATGAATAAAAAATGCAATTCAATTTACTAACTGTATATTTTCTCACCTTTTATGTTGCAGCAACTCAAGCATTTGTACAACTAACGTGTATAAAAATTCAACCTGCAGAGAAATAAGAATTAATTACGAAACACAGCACAAGGCTATGCTATACAGCCACAGTTCTGAACCAGTTTGCATTAATGTACCATTTGGTATGTGAGATATCATGTACCCCCCCCCCCCAACTAGCAACTTTAATTCTGTATCAGTGGTAATGGGGCTCTGATGAAAGGGCAATATTGGCGAAAAAACCAGCAGAACAAAAAAAAATAAAAAATACTTTTTAATATTAACTGTGAGTCACGTAAATTAGTACAGTGGAACCTCGCTATTCGTACACAATTCGTTCCAGGAGGCTGTTCGAATAGCGATTTGTACGAATGACGAACCAATTTTCCCCTAAGAAATAATGTTAATTGGATTAATCCGTTCCAGACCCATGATGATTGTTTATAGTATAGCCTAACTAGTAATACAGTACTTACTGCATAAAAACTATAAAACCAATTAATATACTGTAACAATACTGTAAATGAATATCATGACATAAATGAAAGGTGGAGAGAGGGAGAAATGTTATTGTTTGGAAGGGTGGTCACTGCCCTTAAAAACATCAGGTAACCCTTCTGGAGTTTTTTTCTCTTACGTATTTTTTGTTTTTTTGCCGTAGAAGATGCTCAGAATTGTACGAATTTTGAGATAACGTACGAATAGAGAGTTGAATTTAGTTGGATGAATATCGAGGTTCCACTGTATACGTTTTTCTATACAAATCTTATGTAAATGCTTCACATACAGTTGCAGGTCCAACAACTTTTGATTCAAAACTCAGGCCTTATAGCACTAAGACTAAGCTATCTATTACCATACAAAGCATTAATGTTATTTACTTTTTTGCTGTATATACATGCTGATCCTTGAATAAGCAACGCAGCCTCAGCAAAATTCATGGTAGTTTTGCCATCATCAAACGTGATTTCAACATGTTCAAGCTATCAGTAAACATACAAACATATGTATAAGAAAAAAGTTTCCTATGCTTGTATCATGGTTCTTACAGGATAAATACAATTATTAGAAAACAAATAACATTTCTGCTTATTCAACCCTAAACCTACAAAATTTGAAAACCAAAAAAAAAACAAAACAAATATATGCTGATTTATTAGGTCAGTCAGTCAATAAATAACGAGCCGAAGATTATTGTAGAAAAACCATGAGACATGCAAAAATGCCGAATGGCGTGAATAACACCACATTCATAAGCAAAAAAATAGGCACATGCATAACTTGCTAGAATGTGCATGCCTTGCACTACGTGATGAAAAGGGGGCCTTAATCATGTGTGCCATTCACGCCATAGAGAAAGTGAAAAATGGGAAAATGTGGGAAAAGTGTAAATTTGTAACTTTATTTGAAGTTATTGCCCATTTAGAATTTAGTGTCTCGCTGAGACACTAGGCGTACAATAACCGTCTCATAAAAGTCTTGTTTGAGTTGTTCTCCATATACACCCTTGCCATGGGTGTATATGGATTTCAGTACTACCTGCTCCTTTTATGTAGGTAGGTACTTGGGATTTAACGAGGGCACCGACTGGCTTTTACAGCTATTTCGTTTGACCCTCAAACTTTATTTAAATTAGAAGTCCAGAAATGATGATGAGATGGGAATGATAAACATGGAACAGAATTTTATGATGGAGGAAGAAACGAGAGAATCCCAAGAAAACCTGCCCCCGTGGTGTCAGACCCCGAAATTAATCCACATGGCACGAGTGGGAGGCGAACCCGGGCCACTGCCACCAGAGGTGAACGCTCTGACCACCACAAGGCCCCCCTGCTCCTTTTATCAGCCACCTCTTAGTTATTTATTTAATTTATGCATCAGCTCTGAAAATTCTCTTGATTCATAGAAACAATCTTGCGTCGTAATTGTCTTCAAAGCTGAGGCCTCAAACATGCAGTGATGGACAGTAGTTCAACTACTAGTTGAATTCCTTTTACAGTAATTACTGGGTCTGGAAAAATTTTTCGCCATCAATTCATCAATTGATGGGGATGAATTGATGGCAAAGAATTTTTAGTTACACAATTGTGTATAGTCACAGGCAACATTACATTTACTCTTCGCATCAAATTTTTCATCCACACATCATTTCCACTGGTCTCTGTACAGGTTATTGGCAGGTACATTGTAGCGTGTAAGGTGGCCCATTAGTTAAAATCTTGTCAAATTTTAGAAATGTTATTGGGTGAGTCATCCTTGCTTTGAATCTGTTTTTGTCCAACAAACTGTGATATGTAATGATATTAAATAAAATGAAAAAATCTCATAAAAAAAACAAAGATAACATTGAAATCAAAACTTAAAAAAATCTTTTCAAAAACCATTAAAGAAAACTTCATATTTATTCTAAGGGTTTAATTTATTAACTCCACTTTGGTAAACCATTGCCATGAGTGATCAGCAAATGGTTCTTAGTTGAGCACTCCTGTGTTAGTGAAACTAGATAACACATTCCATGTATGGCAAGTACAGTAACACACTCCATGGACAGTAAGTACAGTGACACATACTCCATGTACAACAACAGTACAGTAAATACACTCGATGTACAGTAAGTGCAGTATATGGATATGAAATGTCTGTAAATTGATGCAGTAGTTCCTTGTTTACAGCACTTCGCTTTGCTACGCTTTGCTAATGCGGTTCTATTCAGTTACAATATTTCATTTACAGGCATGCCTCACACTTTGATCACAATTGGGTCCAGAGCACTAACAAAGGTCTAAGCATTGACTTTATTTAGCTTGTAAATGAATTAAAGCTGTGAAAAAACGTAAATAACTTACTGCGTAACTTGTGAAAATGTGCAACACTTAAATAATAAAAAATTGAAAAATGAATTAGTAAAATAAATAAATAACAAAATAAAATCTACTATTGCCCACCTGGAGCCCGTAATTTGAAGCATCACAGCACTAGTCATCGCTGCAGCTCCACCCATAATCATAGCAAAATCCTCAAAGTCAGAGATTTCGGCCT
>JAQIWH010008391.1:0-10321 GCA_034695005.1 Cryptops parisi | reverse complement strand
ACCCTGCAACTTTATACAAATTGTACCCCATTGTAACTTCTACATATCAGTGTACACACAAACTCACAAAATTATTTTTGCAACTTTAATCATTAAATTTGTAAAATTCATTGATATACTTTTAAATTGGAAAGGTGAGCTTACTAGTTGAACGAGCTCGTTATAACGAAAAATCTAGTAATTTTACTCTTAATTGGTAGAAATTGCTCAACGGCCACAGAGAATTCTTGTAAACAATAAAAAAAAAAAATAATACTAATGATGGATTGATTAATCTAGCCTGGATGTTTAATTGAAAAGTTGGGTGGAAAAACAACGTAAGTTCACTTATTCCTTAAAAATGCATAACTTAAATCGTTTTAGACCAGTCTATACATTGGATTGCATAAACTTTGCATTTTCAAATTTTCTGGATCGAGAATATAGAAATGTATAATACTTCCAAAACAATGCAAAAGATACTGATTTTTGGTAAAAGTGCGTAAATGCATGTATGAATTGGCAAGATATTTGGAATAACGGCGCAATTGCATTTTTAAATTAGCCCGTAACTTGAGGCCTGTCAACTAAAGTTAACAATATTTTTTGGCAAAACCTGTTTATTTTCTTTCTATAAATATACAGTTGACAGGAATTTGTTATTAATCTTAAATTTGAAGATGTCAGAATTTTTGCCTTTTTTGTCAAAACTAAATTTTTGGAGTTTTGCGGTATTCCACCCAACTCAATTGCATTGAGACTCGTCTTATTCGCATTGCATTTGAAAGTGTTGAAAGTGTGTCCATTTTGACAGTCTACACACAATGGATGTCATTGTTGTAGTTCTACGTCATTGTTGTTCATTGTGATTAATACAATTGAGGGTCTGGTGTAAAAGAGTGTTAAGTAACATGTTTACAATTTCGAAGAAAAACGCATTTGAACTTGCCTTGCTGCCAAGAGCTACTTCACACTTCTTGCACTAATATCTTTGTACATTTTGTTGTTTTGCTAAAAAATGTGCATCAGGAAGGTGAAATTGCCCCTAACACATTCAAAAAATGCTTTTAGGTCATTTTTAACAAAAATGTCACTTTACACACTTTTACGCCAGGATATTCCCTCCAAGTTAACATGAATTTCGAAAAATAATTAAATCATCGGAGCTAGCGTAAAACTTAGGTTGTCTGTATATATACACAAAACAACACAAAAATAAAATAAAATAAAAATATATGTAAAAAATAAAATGTGTACAAAGTTGCATTCGAAACACATTCGAATATACAAATGATTTATAAAGAGTTGCCTTTTCTTAAAAGGTGCAAAAGCACAAAGCAGCTCAACATGTAAAATTCAAAATTTCGCATTTCAACTGTCGCCAACGAGCGAAAATCCGTTGGCGCTACTTGGGGCAAAACAATTTCGTTGGTTCGGTTCAACTTGGGGGAAGCAACACCATTCATTTTTTAAACATGTATTACCGTACTTCTCAAATTGCCTTTCCTATCACGTATATATATACTGCAACGTAAAAACTTAAACGTGTAACATGAAAATTTTATTCCAAAAATAAAATTCAATATGAAACACACACACTATAACTCACCGTTACTACAGCGAATCACAAAAGGCATTGTGTGTTTTTATAACAAAGAAAATACTTTCGGTTAAAAAACAAACAAAGTTGGATGATGTGTGCACATCGTTCGTACTTGACACGGTGCACATGCATTTTGCATGTCGACAACAGTGTATTCACACTTAATTGATATAACTAATGCTTTTAGATAATAGAATAATAGTGATGTGTAAAACATAATAATGACGATAGTACATTATGATATTCTTTGTGTTAAGCCTCGAGTTTTCTTTGTATTATTGCGATGGTGTAATTTCGTTTCATGGCTGGTGTTATAATATACAATGACATTCGAAATTTGAATGGATAACTATGAGAAAAAACCAGACACTGAGTAACCAATATCTGGTTTAAAAAAAACTAGTACTATAAACTTCACAACCCACTTTAGTAAACACGACTATAATTTTGTAGATAGCTAACCTGATCAAATTCTTTTGGCATAACCAAGATTACTTCTATACTTTTATAGAAGTAATTTTAATTATATAGAAGTGAACTTGAAAATAATACAGAAGTGTAAGTCTGAGAAACCATAAACAATCCTTTAATTAATCAATGAATCGTAGTGATACACGCTTTTTGTACAGTGTGTCCATTTTGACAGTCTACACACAATAGATGTCATTGTTGTAGTTCTACGTCATTGTTGTTCATTGTGATTAATACAATTGAAGGGTTTGGTGTAAAAGGGTGTTAAGTAACATGTTTACAATTTCGAAGAAATCGCATCTGAACTTGCCCTGCTGTCAAGGGCTACTTCACACTTCTTGCACTAATATTTTTGTACATTTTGTTGTTTTGCTCAAAATTGTGCACCAGGAAGATAAAATTGCCCCTAACACATTCGAAAATGCTTCTAGGTCATTTTTTTGACAAAAATGTTACACCCTTTTACACCAGTTCCCTTCAATTATAATAATACAATTAAAGAATTATGCATCGTTCCAGACTCGGAGGACACCCTGTTCTGTATAATGCTTTGAAGAATTGTATTGATTGTGTCCCTTATTTCTGGTAGTTATTGGTCCATCAATAAAGGTTTAAAATAAATCTTATGCAATTATTCGCTAAATATTTGGCGAAGCGAGTTTCGGATAATCAGGTTTTGGAGAACAGTGATAATATATCCATTCCATACTATATTATCATACAGCACTTTTTGGTTACAATGTCATTTCTGGTACAAACAAACTAATTCATACAATGTCTAACCTTGTCCACACTTTGTTAACTTCACAGCATCAACAACTATTGCTCACACTCAAGACCAAACAACAACACTCACCAACACATATTCCCAGGTTAACTCAGGTATCACAGCGTTTTGTAAGTTCTATTACAACTTTAAGTACTATAACAGTGAACTCTCGATTATCCCGAGGCGGAGTAACCAGTAAATTAACAAAGGCAGTAAAACAGTTACTAAATTTTTCAATATCTTAAAAATAGTATTCTATGAAATTCGAATTAAAGGCACTTTCCCTACACACACATTGACGTTTACTGTCTGGCATTTTGTACAAACTGCTGAAAAATTATAATCAAGTTTTTTTTAATACACTTAAAAACTCGATTATCCGAAATTATTCGATTTAGGTAAAATATGTCATTTCAATATAAAAATAGAAAATACATTACATTATCGAAAATCATTGAAATTATAGTTACGGATAATTTATCACACAAATGATTGTAAATTCCGGAATATCCAAAACAGGCTTGATCCCAAAATGACAATGAGTTTGTAGTGTAGGTGAATGATAAAATGTTTACATACAAACACAATTTTGTAGTTCACTCTATATACAATAACAAACACTATCCTTGGTTTTTTTCATCTGGGTCAATTTTTTTTTCCGATAACCTCGGATAATCGAAAGTTACTCTATTATAAAAATCCTAAAAATAGACAAAGACACCCCAACTGAAAAAATAAACTCAACTTCACAGCATTAGCACCTATTGCATATTATATTACCAACTATCATGCAACACCAATACTACTTCCAAGTTACTCAGTTACGTTTGTAAGTACCTGTAGCAAGTATACTATTACACCCTGTGATCTCTTGTGGTCGTTGGAGAGTATCTGAGGTAAATTTGGGTTTCGCTGTATACAGTACCAAACCAAACATATATATATATATATTTACCATCGTCTTCAGAGGGTTCCATGGGTTCTTCGACGACGGGTATGGCTAGCTTATCTTCCTCGACACCGTCGATCACGATGCTCACGCACGTACTTCCCATGGCATCGCCGGCTTCGATGGCTTGCACCACGGCGGCACCTTCTTCGCTGACGGGAACCGACGGTTCCGTTTCGGCTACGATTGCAACGGGAGGCGACATCGGGTCGTGTTTGATACCCTTCATGGCTCCAAGTGCTCCACCATCAGCGTCTGCTGCTATTATTACTGCTGGTTCAGCTGCTTCTTCTCCGCTGCTTTGTGATGGTTGATGATGATGATGTTGTTGTTGTTCCACTACTGCTATTCCAACCTCTTCTTCACTGTTTGGCTCCACCTCAACCTGCTGCTGCTGCTGCTGCTCTTGTCGGAGCGCCTTTCGTGATGTGTCTCCTGATGGCATCAGAGATGGATCGTGCCTGCTTGTTTCGGAGGTGGCGGCAACTGCGTTCGAGCGCCGCTCTTTGTTGGATTCGTCAACTGTCTCCGAGTTACCGTTTATCTATGTGAAGAGAACGAGAGAAAAGAATTTAAACAAAAAAGTTCGTTTCACGAGAACTTACCGAATTAAACTATACGCATAAATATTGTTTATACAGTATCAGTAATACGTTTCACAAAAAAAGAAGAAGATAAAATTGAATAAATGAGAGAGAAAATGATGGGGGTGGTTTCCAAAAATTTGGTTCAGAGTTAGTTCAGACTTTGTGTTTGGGGAGAAGAGGGCCTTAAGAAATTGGTTATTTTTATTAACATGTTACATTATATAATGTGTGGACAGTAAAAACCCAAATTTGGGAAAAACCCGATCTCACAAGTCATAATCCGGTTGACCACGATCCACGAAAAGGTCGGGTTAGGTGATGTGGTCGAAGGCCGCCAAAAGCTATACCTGTAATTGAATGGTCTTTTTAAACCGCCACCCTCGTTCACTGCCAAACTTTCATCGAGTACCAAGGGTGGCGGTTCAAAGAGGTTCGACTCGTATATCAAATCAATGACACTCATCTTAAAACATCTCTTTTCAATATAACTTTTTGCAACTAAAGTTTGGACATTTTGTGTCCATTTGGTTCATTTCCTCCGGAATACGCTCATTTATGGGGCAAGCAGCCATATGCTAGGAACCCACAAAACTTAATGAAACCAAAATCCAGTAAAATTTTGCTTTTCTATCCGAAACGCAGCAAAAGCATAAAAACGCGCCCGACGTGTGTATGACGTCAGAAAAAGTGTTGGGATCGATGGAATTTGATTTCAAAAGCGAAAAGGTTTGACGTGTGAAACTTCCAAGTTTCTAGGACCCCTCCAAACCAAATGTCTGAGTACGCCCCTGACCTCTAAGCAAACAATAACAAAAAAATGAAACCTCTTCCCGAATTTCATTAACATTGCAAATAAAATCAATGTCGATTGATAAATTAAGAAAAATATGAATACTATTTAAAAAATCATTGAATTTAAAGTATTTCTCGATGCTTGAGGTAATAATGTTAAACTGCCAGTTTTAAGAAATTTGATGTGGTGGTTTAACCGACAACATTAAAAGGTTACGAATGTCAATGGACTGCAATAATAACTAGTTATACTGAAATGATTCAGTTTTTGCCATTTTTTATTTTATTAATGTTTGTACATGTTTCAGTATAACTATTTAAAACAAAAAAATTTGTTTATATATTTTTTGATACTTTATCTTGACACTTAAAAGTAACAACAAATGAAGTTAGGTAGGTACTTGAAGTTTAACGAGGGCACCGATTGGCCTTATGGCTATGTCATATGGCCCTCAGATTTCATTAAAATTGAAAAATACAAGACTAACTATAGACAATCAGTTTTTACGCTTTGAAATGTTCGATACTAATTTCAAAATATAAAAATAAATAAATTGTAAAATAAAAAAACAAACAAATAAATTTAAAGGTTCCTCGGGTCTGGGGTCCTAGGTAGATGCGTATTTTGTGTACCGTATAACGCGGTGCTGGAAAACTGTCATCGTTTTTATGGTTTGATGGACGAGAATAAAGCGATTCTATCCCACCTGCAACGGATTGGCAGGTGGTAGTGTAATGTTGAAAAATAAAAAGTAAAAATTTCTATACATCCCACTTACTCGACACCCACTGTGTGACTAAAACATTGCTTTTACGTGTTCAACTCCCACGTGCTTTTGCGTGCATCGGTTTTCCTTTTTTAAAAAATAAAACAGGGCTAAAAGATGCGTAATCCCAAAATGCGTGGGTGGAAATGGAAGCCGGAATTTGCTATTACATACTCGAAATTACAGCATAAACCGAATAAAACCTATTACACGACAACTATCTTTAACTAGCAATAAAACAAATAACACTGTTAAGTTTACGTTCGTCATCCAACATTTCCAATAACTAGCTTTAATAACTCCACATGACGATGCAACTGACTAAATACAAAATATTGTAAAAAATATACAAGTCCTAACGAAAATAACGCCCCTCGTTTATAACCAACAAAAACCATTAAAAGTAAGTTGTACGATGTCAACTGTATTGCCCGACTAATTGACATCATCATCATGACTAGTTAAACGATGCAATTAACCATCATGCATTATTTAACCGATGAAACGATGTCAAACTCGCTTGTCCAATTAGTTGTATACCAACTATAATGTAGTATTGTGAAACGAGTTGACAACAGTCGTTGAATTATGGCATTTAATAGTATTGTACTGATTAAAAAGCCTTTGTGCAGAAACAATCTATTTTATCTATTGCACGTGTAAAAACATGGATGCAGTAGCCTACATTCACTGTACTGTAACCCTCGATACATACAATCAAAGATCGATGATAAACATTTATTTTCATATTTTACAGTGACATATCAGATATTTTATATAATGATTTAGATTTTTCTCGGTGCAATAGATTTCACACTTAAACTAGGGATTTCACGAAATTATGCATTGCACACTTCCAAAACAGCAACTTATATCAGATATTTAGTATATTCATTTACTGTTAGTGTATTCAAGTGTGATCAATTTTACATTTAAACTGGAAATTTCATGAAATAATGGATTTTTTATACGCTTTATATTAGCTTCACTTGTGAGTGAATTTGTGAGTGAGTTGGGTATTTAACGTATACTGTCATCTACAGACGTTTATGAGTATACTGTATAATCCAATGGACAAAAAAATTGCATAAACAAGAACCGCATTAATCGAAAACTGCATACGCATAATTCCAATGTAAACAAAAAATGGCATAAATCGAATCGAAAATTGCAGAAATCAAAAATAGAATGACTCAAAACCTACATAAATGAAATATATCACATTACTTGAAGATCGCATTAACGTAAATTTGCATAAATCGAAACTTGCATAAATAAAAAATTAACCAAACATTGAAACTTCTATAGCCTAAAAACCGTATATTCCATGGTCACTGGCATATTCTTTCAGATAACAAAATCGTACAAATTTCACAATACATTAAATTGACAAGACAGACAAATTTATGTCAAATTGCAAAATTATTTACCGAAATACAAAGGAAGATCTACCAGCTTGTTATCATCATACCGTCGTATTGCTTCTTTCTCTTTTAAAGGTCACTGACAAAATTATCTTTCATGAAATGAGTAAACTTTCAAGAATTATCTGTCATCTCAATACATGCGGAATCACTGAAAATAAGTCGTGTACTACTCTATAAACTATACACATGGACATTCTTACAAATTATGATCCCGAATTAAACGATATTTCCATTGTTCAAACAAATTTGTCTAAGGCTTTTGATACCTTGGACAGATCTGCTGTTCTACAAGCATATATAAACCTTTTATCTTACAAAGAAAAATTACTACCATCATCACCTATGCAATCTCCATTTGGGCTGATGTTCCCAACTATCGGATTTGCCGATTACAAGACCCTAAATATCAATCAATATCAACATTTCTCCATACACGAAAACTGTTAACAATAACACGTATAATCACATACCAAACTCTTGGATATTTCCCGCAGCCTACGCAATACTACTCACCCATTTCATAATTTAAATAACTGCATCACTTCCACTACACAAGACTTATTATCGATTTACATTGATTCCACCCAATAATCTTACAACTTTCTCACAACGTAGATATCCACATAATACTTTTACTCAATAAAATGCTATTCTATATTTTATCCCAAAATTCTTTTCAATGTGAAAAGCAAAAGTGCTTAAACACCTGCATTCATTTTAAGAAAAAACTGTATAAGCATATAATGAATTATTAATTTTAACGTTTTTTCTTCTGTATTGTCTCCATGAGACTAAATAAATTTCATTATCGTTATTAATAGTTAGCGATTTTTACACTATATTCAATTCTCACACAAGTACTTAACAAACTAGCCTACCTGTAACTTGCAACAGATATTTAACCAAACTGCTATACTTAAAATCAAACGTTGTTTTCAACACTAGACAAAGTCTTGGTTATAAAATGAAGAATGTACATTATTTTATATGTACGATGTTTACAACGCTTTACCATCATTATTTACGAATAAAACTTGTATTAAAAGTGAATTCTCCGGACTCCCATAATAGTAACATTTTATTAACTTTCCTGTTTACTTCCAAATGTAACATATTTCTGCACACAAAAAAATTACCTTTTCTTTATATCATTATGGAAAAAAACACATTTCAACATACTGTACAAACAAAAAATATATAACCTTTTCAGAAAAACACCCATCGGCAGATACGTCAAGAATTCTTCTTTGAATTATACACATTACGCAAACTTTGGTATTTCGAGACATTGCTTAGTTGTTGTTGTTCTTCTTATTTGGCATTACTATGCAATCAATCAAAAAGAGTCAACCTATCATTTAATTTCGTTTCAAGTGTCATTTGCTTCACATCTTTTCCATGTAAAGTATAAGCTTCTTATAAACCACGTCGCTTCGGGCAAATGCGGGGTATCAACCTAAACAGGACTGGAAACTTCCAATTAACAAAAATGAAAAGAAGAAAAAACCATGTGACCTTTTGATGTTGTGTGCCAACTTTACGCGAAGTTTATTGGTTATGTCAGTTAAGTTCGAAATGCCAATAACGTCATCTCATTTACTGTCACTTGTTTTGTTTTTTATCTTCTTTTTCATTGAACTTTCTTTTGCAGACTATGGCCTTGCCAAGTGCAAACAAAACAACGTCGTCTTCCAATGTCTTATTTGGAATTCATGACCTATGTCTGGGATGGAATGATCTTCATAAAACCATCTGTTTGACTTGGATATAAATATTTAAAAAATTTTGAAGCTATAAAACTATAACATTTGGTATTTTGTAAGGTACTTTCTGATTAGTTAGACCTTTTATGACGCGGGTTTTAAAGGCGTAGGTTAGGTTAGTTAAACAAACAAAAACATACTTAATTGAATATTACTGATTCATTAAATTCCTTAATCGTACATTTCATGAATGTATGACGTTTTTATACTCTTTATATTAGCTTAACTTGTCAGTGAGTGGTGAGTTTGTGAGTGAGCGAGCTGGGAATTTAACGTGTCTTCCATCTACAGTCGTTTATGAGAATATATATTATATGTATAAAAAAAGGCATAAAACGAGAACCGAGAAAAGTCTTTCGCATAAATGAAAAATACATAAGTCAAATGTAAAGAAAAAACGCATATGTGAATGAATAAATCAAAACTTGCCGAAATCCAAAATGGAATTACTCAAAACTCGCATAAATTAAATATCGAATTACTCAACTATCGCATAATTTTAAAATCAAAATTTGCATAAACCAAAACGTGTAGAAATCAAAAATGGAATTACTCAAAATACGCATAAATTGAATATCGAATGAAACAATTGCATACATTTTAAATCGAAATTCGCATAAATTTAAACATGAATCGAAAATGGATTCTTTGCATTAGTATGTACGGTACATACAGTATGTCTATTTTATTTATTCATAAATAAATACAGTGAATATGACAGTACCTTACATAAAGTATGAAAAAGAAATTTTAATGTACCGGTACTTGTTTAACTAACCTAACCTATCTTCCAACCACATAACATAAGTACGAGCAAGTAGAGCCACAAGCGGCTCTCTCAGATAATCAGAAAGTATTTTTCTCGATGGGTAGCTTGGTCACGTGGTAAAAACACACTGACGTCAAAAAAATTACTGTGCCGACAATGTCGGAAAGACATGACTGATCGTGACATGTGGTTTTAAATGTATTAATATACACTAAAAACTCGATTATCGAATTCCGGTTTATCCGAATCAGGTAAACTATCAGGTAAAACATGGTAAAATATTTCAATATAAAAATCGATACACTATCGAAAAATCATCGACATTATCGATAGCTATGGATACTCAAACAAATTGAAGGCTTGCCCGAAATAACGTTGCATGTAACAATTCATAGTTTTGAGTAAATGGCAAAAGAAGTATTCAGCAACACATTGATTGTCACCT
>JAQIWH010008390.1:0-10323 GCA_034695005.1 Cryptops parisi | reverse complement strand
CACAAAAAACGAGTTGAAGAAAACCAATCAATATAATGGTTCAAGATTTCCCATACATAAATGATTCACACAACTCAAGTGTGTCTCAACAGTTTTTCCATGTAATTTTACAACGATTAATACCCCGAGTGAAGAAACAACACGTCACTTATAAAATTATGAGGGTGTGTGACCTTACAAACAAAAATAAACACAACCCCAAAGCTATATATTTTTCTGCCACTTTTATTACTACTCTTACTACTACAACCGCTAAACCGTTCAATATATAGAAAAACCGGAAAAGCATTGAAAGGCGTCTGTTTCACTGACTAGCGTTTGCCAAAGAAGCCTTTGAACCACAAACTCTTTGCGCGGGATATTCACACCAACTATAAAACGGTTCTCAGTTTAAGGAAGATGATAATAAAAACTACTTACCCTTCAATTTCGTGTTGAAAATTTAGATTTTGGGGCCCAATTTTTTTGAAGTCGGCAAAGAGCAAGCAATTGAAATCGAGTTCACTATTAATCACACTCTTCTGGACGAGAAACCCCGCGGAAAAGGCGATCCCGTGCTGCCATCTGTGGACGAAAACGGAAAACATCGATTAATTTAATTGTAATTAAAGTATAAAATTATTTTATAGAAACATAGTAAATCCAACAAAAATAATTTATTAATTTAAAACTTGCGTTCATTATATTAACAATAAACAAATAAACGTTAATAACAATTTCCAATCACGTAGGCTGAAAATCGAGTTATTGAACTACCAGAGAATAATAACAAACAAAATGGCCGGCGCGTTAAAAAAGGTTGGTTAATCGATCGAAAATAACGTTGAAATGTTAATTTTGTGTGGTTAAAAATTAGCATTAATAAACTTACAGCGTTGTGTTGATGTTTAAAATTGATATTATTTATTGTTTTCTTCTCTTTCAATGTGTAAGACGACTGGATTGACAGGGTTAGCTGTAGCCAAACATCCTCACCATGTAAGTATGTATACAGGGTGAGACACGAAAGCAGTATTATATAGTACTTCGTGTACCGACAAAAATATGTTCCAGCACCGTCGTTACATGATATCTTACGTTTATGGTAATTTAAATAATTGGTTGCAGCGGGGCACCGAATATCAACCCTTTAAATGTAATAATAAAACATAACAGTAAATGATGTACAGTCGAGTATCTTTATATAACGAGCTATTCCTACAACGAGCGATTTTATGGGGGAAAATTGCTCTTCATATGAGTGAAACTCTGATAATGAAGGTTGTTCCTGTACCGATTAAACTTATTGTATTAGACGACTATATTAGAAATTCTTAAGTTTATAGAACTTCGGTATCATTTAACGTCAATTTCAACTGCTCAAAAAAGGTACAACCGTTAGATAGGCTAAGTTCACGATGCAGCTTTTTTCGCTTATAAGCGCTAACAAGTCGGTCAAGTTGTAGCAGTTACTGTTACAAGTTAGCGCTTATAAGCGAAAAAAAGCTGCATCGTAAACTTAGCCATAGTGTTTCATGACGTTCAACATTGATTTTATTTCAGACACTCAACGTACTGTATGGAAAAATCCTGCGAGTGTTGCAGAAAATGCCCGAGGATGCAGTATATCGTCAGAGTACGCAGCAACTCATCAACAATCGGTTTAATGTGATTAAAGCTGTGAGTTTCCAATGATTCGCTGATGTAATTTATGAACAGATACTCATACTAGCATCATTTGGTTTGTTTTTGATAGGAACAAGATGTTGAGAAGATTGAAACGAAGATTGAAGGTGGGCAAGTGGAAGAACTAATTTTGCAGGTAACAATAAATAGCCTAGACTAAGTGTTGGGGTGAGGTTTGTTATAAAAATGATTATGATCATGTTTTGATTATTCTGTTTGTCCTTTTACAGGCAGAAAATGAATTGAATCTTGCACGTCAAATGTTGGTTTGGAAACCTTGGGAACCGTTGATAAGCGAACCACCGGCGAACCAGTGGAAATGGCCGATGTAAATGAACATAAATTTTGTACAGTTTAATGTAAAAAAAAATGCAATCTTGTGACTGTAAAGTGCCACTTAGTAAATGAACAGTTTGTTTCAAATTTAGACAACTAGCTAGTTCCAAGTTTGATGAGACTATATGTGTATGGTAATAGAATAAATGCAAACAATTGAACAATCTGTTTTTGTGCCAATATTTTATATGAATCGAGAATTAGAAATATAAAAAGTTATTCAATGATTGATATTCCGTATACTGTATGTGATGATTAAACAATTATTTTAGTTTCATAAATCTATGAGAATGTCGTTTCCAAGCTGCTTGTTATACAGCGTGACAACATTAAGTCCTGTTACAATGTGACTGCTCCTATTCATTGTACAGGGGTGAAGTTTGCTTCTTGATTCCGGTGAACCATACATCCAGAGAGGCTAACCATTCAACCATTGTGTAGTAGCGCAACACTGAGTTGCTATGTGCCTATGTACGAGCATTTAGGATGCCATTTGTCATTACCAAGATATTGCACTGTAACAGGACGTTTGCTGTCACTGCAAATTTATAACAAATTCAAATGCTGGTTTGAAAAGTATTGTTTGGATAAATTTGGCATAATAATTTAAACATAGCGTTAAATGATAATTCAGATAAACTAATAAGTTAATTCTAAAATGATGGGTGACCAACAACAACGTCTTTTGGTTTTTGCCACGATATACTCGCAACAACACAGCTTGAATTTTATCTTATGATAGATATAAAACAAGTAAAATAGGAAAAAACTTCGTTGTTTAGTACAACTTTTTAACCTGGCTTGATACTGTGATTTTGTCACCAAATTTTAAAAGCATTGTCATGCAAACTGTATTATCATGGGAATCCCTAGATTTCAACTCAACATCACGCCCATAGCAAACTTTTGCGATCCATCGCATGCGATAGATCGCCAAGGGGGTGTTTCTATATCTTTTTAATGGACAGTCCCAAAAATGAAGAAAATCTTGAATTCAAGATCTTCATTTTTGGAATTAACCATTAAGGTGAGTGGAACTTAACAAAAAAGTGGTTCAACGAGGTTGACGTGACATCAAGAAGGAACCGTCAACCATTCTTGAAATTTTGATACATTGCATTGTCATACTACTAATCGTGGGGATTTTCCAAATTTCAGCTCTGGAACCTACTGAAAAAGTGGCTCAACAATGTTGATCACAAAGTGAATTTAAGTAAAGGTGGACAATGAAAAACTAAAGCAGTGTGAAGAGTTCATTGAAAAGTTCCATGCAATGAAGAAGAAGAAACTGTGAATGGAAACACTCTCTCAACTACGAAAAACAGCTGAGAAAAAATGTAATGACAAAATTGAAGTAAATAAACAAATCGCCAAAGCTATTCAAGAAACATATTAAGTTAGTCTACTATTCAAGTATAAAATACAAGATGTTAGAGGGGGATATACCACTTTTTAAATAGGTCGTTCGAGCTACTTTCAATCAATCAATTCAATCAATATTGGTCGTTCAATCAATAAATAAATAGTGACGTAGCTATGTGCAAATGATAGTGCAACAATGAGTGGGAAAATTACTTACCATTACATTACATAAAGTGCTGAAAGAGTTCTTCATCCTGCGAAGTGCAAAACATGCACTTTTAACATGGTTGAATTGGTGTTTTTTATCAATTTCTTGAAATTAAATATCATTTGGATGTGAATATGAATGGATAACAATGAAAAGTGTTCAGTTTATATTAAGGTGCGTTTACACAATGATAGTTTTGGCGACAATGCTATCATGATAGCGACGCCTGTTTTCATAGGCTTTATATAAATATTATCAAAAATATTATTGGAATGTATTTTAATTGTAGAAAACATTTAAAATTAAATAGTAATGTTGACATTAGGCATCATTGACACGAAAATAACTGTGGAGATATTAGCTGTCATGACAACAACTATCGCCAAAACTAGCATCGTGTAAACCACTTTTGAAAACAGCGTGACTGAAGTGTAGTAAAGAGAGTCAATTTTACTCTATTGTCAATATGTAAATAGAAATTATATGATAGAGATATATCTGCAAACATTAATTTGTGTTTCTTACATTTTATATGGTTTTTTTCCTCATGTTTTGAAAAATCTATGTTATTTCTATTAGTGTCTTTAATGGACGATATTATACAGTATACGATATGTTTATTTTTTGTTGGGGGTAATTATGAACAAATACTTATTAATTTGTTTTATTTATTTATTAATCAAATTGAAGATCTACATTTCAAAAAGTAAATTTCATAATACTTTGACTTCACTTGTACTTTTATATTACTTCACTTGTATATTTTTCAGCTTTTAAAAATCGCATGTCTTCATGTATAGGCCATTACAGAGTATTATTTTTTGTATTGTACTGGTATTTATTATTCTTTAATGAGGTTAAAAAATAGTACAATAATAGTGTAATTGTTTATTATTTAAAAAAAAGTATCTAAAACTAGTACTGCAAATAAAAACCCGTCAAAAATGATGGGAAAGTTTGTTTTTATTATGCAATTCATTGTCTTAACTCATGTTGCTTCGCAATATTCGTTACATTTATTTATTCGTTTTAACTCATATTGATTCGCAATATTCGTCACTATACTTTAAATTAAGTGATAGGGACTTGCTTTCCAACCCAACGTTTTACTTAAGTTTATTTAACTTATAGTTGTTCCAACCTTTTCGTGTCGGTTTTCTGTCCGTGGCAGTCTTACTGTGTCGGCCATTTGTCCGTGTCGACGTTTCGAAATCCGGCCTTCTTTTATCCATACCCCCCTCCCTCCCAAATACGTATTGAATCTACTACCATGTAATACAATACAAAGCTTTAAATATCTATGTAATACAAAGTTGAAATCGTACAATATAGTATCAAAATCGAATTCCTATTTGTTCTGTAGTGTTTAAAATAAAATAACCAACCCTCAACCATAATAACTCACATTCTCAAACAGATCCATTGTTTCTGGTCATTACTACTATAAATAATAATACCTTAATGGTAAAAAATTTGACATACTGTATACTTTAAAATTAAATATCCAAAATCTAGTACTACTCAATAATGTAATCAAGATGAATTATTGCTTAAGTATTTAAAGTTTTATGGCATTAACATACTTTCACAGTGAAAGTATGTTAATGCCATAACATTTTAAATACTTAAGCAATAATTCATCTTGCTTCACATTTTCCATTAAAAGAAACGTTGGAAATTTCGATGTTATATCTCTGGACGACGTTAAACATTTTTTTTTTATGAGTCATGAGATAGGCAAACGCTTAAATTCTAGGTAAGTCATAAAATCTCAACAGTACCTTGCACTTGGTGTTGACTCACTACTTTTTTTTATGAACCAGATGCAAACAGTTGTGTTGTTTCATTTTTACTCGTATGTATGGAAAATATTGTCTGTCTGGGTTAGCATCATAAGGAGGTTAGCAAGAAATATTAATTTAAAATGTGACATAAAAATATCATTAAAACAGAATTTATCATATGATTTTATAAATATTTCAAGACTTACATGTATTTAACAATACAAGTAAAAATTGTGTAAAAGTGTTTAAGTTAATATTAATTCGATTCGTTCTATCAGTGGTATAATTTTTAATCAATTTACACAAGTCTTTATTTATACCTATGGAGGCGCATTCGCTAACAATGCTTGATCGCGGAATAATGTCAAAGGCCTTAGATAAGTCTGTGTTTAAATTCGTTTAAACAAAACGAATTTAGTTTAAACAACTTGCAATATTATCGTAGTACAATATTATCGTATTGTAACTAGTATCTTCAATGCAATAACCTCATAGCAAATCATATAACTTGTTCAATAAAAATGATTTGAGACTTAATCTTAGTACTGTGCAACTTATTAAAGTATACAAGGAGCCCTGCAATAGTGCAGTTCCATACATGCAATTTTAATACAGAGTGTTTCATAAATGACGCTCGATTTATGAAAGAAAATTGTTGTGTAAACGTTGTGAAAATCGGACATTAAACTTATGAAACACCCTATATCAAGGTTTCTCAAAGTGTTGGTCGGGACCCACTGGTGGGTTGCGAGCCAATTTTTGGTGGGTTGCGAAAAGTGGAAAGTTAAAAGTAAAAATCAGAACGTGAAGTTATACTTCTTTAATTTGCTTAATTATAGTAAAATGTATTAATTAATTATTATTTTAGCCCCTCCCAATTTTCATAACATAAGCTAGATGGGTCCCACAATGTAATGCTAACTTTGTAAAAGTAGGTCGCGATCCATGAAAGTTTGGGAACCCCTGCCCTATATTATGAAACGAGAGAAACATTCACAGACCCATATGCTTGTTACATCATATGACAAGCGAGAATTTATTTGCTATAATGCGATATGACACAACACACAAGTGACTGAAAGTTGAAGTTATGCTGCTTCATGAAAATTTTGCTATAGCGATTTTTGATTTAAACGAGGTTTGAGCGAATGCAATTCTTGATAAAAAAAAACAACCTAGAACTACTTGTAGCATACCGTAAATTGTAAAATCAGAAATTGTTAAGCTACGATACAATGCACGAGTACACAATATGCTCATTTAACACCAAACAAAAAATGAACCGTGCAAACATTCTCGGAATAGTTATTGAATTTAACACTTTCACACATTTAACATTCCTTACTTGGTTATTAGTTTTTATCCTAGCTATACAGGGTGTTACTAAAAAGTCTGATAAAATTTTAACCACAAATACGTCAGACGCATCAAAACAAAGGAAACAAAAAACTCATATAAGCATGGGTCCGGAAAAATGTTTCCCTTCTGAGATAACACAAAATTAAATCAAGTAATTGCAATCGACTATTGTACCATACTCGCTGTAGTTATACAGATGAATATGCACTCCCGGGTTCATGTTTATATGGACTTTTTTTGCTTTGTTTGTTTGTGGTTAGATTTCGACTTTACCTTTGGAACACCCTGTAGATAGTAGCGATTCATGCCTTAGCAACGGAGTGCAATGGTATTTTTTGATCGGTGGTATACGTGTTATGATGAACATAAAGACGAAAACCCTGACCTCCGCTGTCAGTGACCATCCTTTCCAGACTCTTGATACGTGCGTTTGTTCTGTGTCAATACATAAAACTGAAGACAAAAAGACTTTGGCCAAGTTCAACGTTCCTCGTTTTACCCATCAGCATTTGGAGGTCATGTTCGAAAAAGCCATTGGCTGTATTTATATAATTTATGTCATTTAGTATAAAATGGTTTTGTAATTTAGATGAAACATCTAACATTTATAGAAAGCTAACAGACAAAGAAAGTTAATAATAGAAACGGATCCGGTGCCAACCAATAGTATAAGTCAATTATGAATGACAATAAATTATCATTTGTGATTAGGCCTACTTCCATATTATTGCAGATTTTCATTACTCGCGGTTACAATTTTTGTTTTATGCCTTGTGAGTCATTTAAAAGTTGGCCGTAGTAAAAATTGCTGGTGCTTATTTACTTCGCAGCCTTGTTTTCAATTCATTATGCTATTCCACTGGTTAAACTGCGTGTGTTTACCTTTCTGGTGCTTAAGAGAATTGTCAAGTAGGTGTGACTTTTAAGTTTTATGGTGACATAAACGACAGTTTTTGACTGCGAAACGACAACAATCACCCCATGCAAGGTCACGATTCTGTCAGGACTGGATCGCTCTGCTTCAACTTTTACACTTGAGGGCTTGATTTTGATGGTATATAAGCCAGTGCCATTTGTCAGAATGTTCACTCTACGCTTCTTCAGCCATCAACGTTCCATCCCTCTTCATTCGTTCAGTCCAGAACTAAGGTAAAGATTTCGGTCTTTGGAGTTTTGTCTTCAAAGCGTCTTTTCATGACTCTCATTTCTGTTTCTCCGATTACATCTTGTCACACCAAAGCGCTTTTTAACGTTTTAACTTTGTCACTTTTCAGCTGATCAACGATCATGTCTCGTCTCATTCTCTGTCTTTTGGTGGTATCGATGGCTGTCGTCTGCCTCTGCCAGCAGCAGCAACAGGAAACTGACAGACCACCCCTATTCAACCCTGGTCTTCGCACCTCAACCTCAGGCAACCTGCACAAGCGCGAAATGGACGTGACAACAGAGAGAGATGCTGGCACCACTGGCAAAGTGTTCCGTAGAGCTGCTCAAGCTGGTGCAACTACAAGTCGCAGCGGACCTGAACAGAAACCCGCTACCGGAGGATTCCTTCCACGACGAACCGAAAGACCCAATCACCAATAAACTTGGTAAGCATGCCAGTTTTTATCAACCACATAGACTACTTTTTTGAACTTTGGATCATTGGAATTTTGGATGTTACAAGATCCATTTCAATAGTCTTGGTATTAAGAATGACTAACAGTCATGTAACGTCAAGTTCTTAATGCAAGTTATTCTATAAACTAACCAGCCAAACGGAATATTCCAAGTTTGGATCTTCGGAACTTAGTGACTTTTGAATGTTCGAAACTTCTATATACGCGATTTTTGGTATTCAATGAAAAATGGAGAACTATATGCAAGATCATTAATTTTCAATGAAAAATTGAGAACTGAAATAGCTATTAGATAATTAAAATAGATTTAGATAGAGATAGATATTAGATAAATGATTAGATAGATATTAGATAGATGATTAGATATATGATAGATTTGAAATAGATATTAGCTAATTGAAGGGCTTATTTCCAAAAGCCTTATATCCATAAACACAATTTTTCAGGAAACAGTTTTTAAAATTCATTTGACCATGGACTTTGCATAGAAACGTGGTTTTTGAGAGTGCTTTTCAGTAAGAAATAATAAGTTTTGAGTCTTGAAAATAAAATATTTGGAATCAACGATGCCCAGATAGTATTTAGTGCCTTTAACAAAAAAATTATCAAAACTGAAGATAAGACGTTTTGGAAATAAGTTCTTGAATTGAAGTTTTGGTTTAAAGACCGAAAAACGGTCATGTTAATCAAGTTTTTGATATTATTTATTTCATAAACTATTGCTCAGATTGAACTATAGGGTGATTCACTCGTTAAGAAACCCAAACATTCCTCAATGACTTTGCAGGGTTTCTTAAGAAGAGAGAATCACGCTATGCTTCAACTGTTACAACGGTTATGTAATAGTTCAACGTTACATTGTGTTACAGTATATGTGACTATTAACAAACATAATCATATTCCATGTTTCTTTTTAGAACACACCAGGATGACCGTTTCTGAATTGGACGTCACCAAATACTGCGTTTTTTAAAAATAATCCTTTCCTTGTAGAAAATTTTTGCACCAATAGTTACCATTGTTTTTGTACAGTTAGCAATCACATGTTTTCTTTTGTATCCTTCTAGAAGAATTAAAATGCATACAGCATACAAAGTGTCTCGGTTATTGATGTTATTCTGGTACAATTTATAAACCATTTCAAATGAATCTTGAAAAGCATCTTGCATGTATGCGAGTTCAATATATGCGGTTTAGCCATTATGCAAACTTATATATAACCAAGAAAACTTTGCTTAACTTTTTGCTTTGTCATGTTTGTCATTTTATTGGAATTTCGATATACTGTACGTCAACTTCCGGTATGCTAAAGTGGTGTAAAACGCAAAGTACTACCAGTATTAGAGCAGTTTTCCTAAAATGTTTAACAATGGCCAGTTAATTACATCTAACTGAATCGTCTTAAACCACAGGGAACTAAGTCAAAAAACTTCAATTTAAGGAAACAATGATTTTATGCGTGATTTCTCCATAGGGTTACATGTTATTCCGATTGGTTCATAGTGTCAAATCTCTCTAGTTGGTTCACCGTTACAATTTTTAATCAATGTCAAAATCATGACTGAGTGGTATAATTTCATGCATTGACTCAAAAAATATAACACCAAGTGAGGTTAGTTATAACACTGTGTTAACACAATCTAGTTCACATGAAAGTGTATACTTCTCATAAAACAAATTTTTATTAAACATTAACTCAGAAAATAATAACAAATTGGTAAGGCAGGGATATAAAATAAGAATTTTGTTTAGTGAAATTTCGAAATAAAAATATTTTCTATGGTTGCAATAAATTACGTGAATTTCACATATCTATTAATGCAGTTTTCAAGATATTAATAAAATATGCCATATTACATGAATTCCATCACGTTTACGTTTTCCTTTTTTTAGACTGTTTTCCCTTTTCGGACCTGGGCTTCTGTTTCTTGGATGTGATTTCGCACCTCGTTCCTTCGTCTTCGGACGACTTGCATTCAGTTATATA
>JAQIWH010008389.1:0-10323 GCA_034695005.1 Cryptops parisi | reverse complement strand
TTGATTCAATTCAATTTCAAAAATAAACTTATTAAAGTAGCAATTAATACAGCTTGTAATTCATTCAAAAAACCACCAGAATAGCTTCAAAAATCCCAAAATCTCCCCAGACCCCCTCTCTTTTTGGGGGGTTTTGCCCCCCCCCCCTTCCCAATTGTTTCCCGGGCCTTTTTCAGTATCCAGTCCGCCACTGATTGACGGCTTTCGTTTCGCAGTGCGAATGACATTCTTATAGGTTTTTTTAGATTGTTTGAACTTGTGCTTTATACAGTATCAGGGTTCCACCATAAGTTGTTTTTTGTTGGTTTTTTTTACTATTCGTGTATAGTATATTAACGCAGACCTTAGTCCGAACTCTGATAACAGCAACGTGGTACTATTATTTAAGGTTGAAACTATCTGACCTACAGAATTATCTTGATTGTTGTTATACTACTTCGTATTACCCACTTTGAACATTCTATTTCACATTTGAACTTTTTGAATTAATTTAAACAATCCATGGGATCATATACAGAACATTTGAGAGAAATTGAAAAACTACATAAGACTAACAGCAAGCTAACAAATTGACATCATTTCTTAATAACATGTCTACTGCGTAATAATGTTTTTTGACATTTAGCATATTGGGACAGAGTGCACGTTTTCGCACATTTTGTTTATCATTTTGCACATTTAAAATAAAAGTACGTTTTGATTAGACACTCGACCTCTTTATGTCTCTAATGTTGCTACTTGCTTGTACTTGGTTATGAGTTTATTTTGTGGGTGAGGTTAGGAAAACGGTTAAAATGTTTTCACCCAATATCGGATGAAAATAGCCGCGGCCTAGAAAATTAGCACCGTAAAAAATAACTCCCTCTAGATGCTATTATATCTCAGACTCGTCATTTACATGATACAGTAGTAAGTAGGCTTATTAGTTTTTTACTTTTTGCAAAGATTTTTTTTTTTGCAAAAATTCCGTAAAAAACTTTATTGTTGCAATGAAAAACTGTGCGAATATTTTTTTATCACCAAATTAATATTTTTATATACAGAAGTTATGCAATATAAATCTTAAAATCATTATCTGGGAGTAGGGGAACTAAAACTTATGTTTATGATAGTTTTCTTATTTTAATACCACTGGCGCCATCGAATGACACATATTAGCAACTATTGCTCATTTTAGCCTTTGTATACATCGCTATATTTAATAGTTATAAAAGCTAGAAGCAGCGAGATTTGTTGCATTTAAAAATTAGCAACAGTTGTCAATTTTTGTCACTGGATGGCAGCAGTGGTATTAAAATGTAAAAAGCGTAAAGCGTTTCTAATTTTTGTTTATTGATTTTCTTCGTGATCAAACCCTTAAAAGGAGGGTGAAACGTTAGAGTGTTGTTTTAGTACTTCTTTCCCCGAGTTGGTTTTTAATTGCTGTATTGTTACAGTAGATAATTTAAAATTTCAGCAATTTCAGGTTTTAGAGTTGGCTGGCTAGTGGCTGGCAGCAGATATAAAAATTATCTTAAAAACAACTGGGTGCTGATAATAATTCTGCAATGCGAGATAATATAATAAGAATTAATAATTGTTTTCGAACTTGTCATCCTAATTTAGTGTTCTAGTAAGCTTTCTAGTAAGTGCGTTTATCCACAACAAAGATTTAGTAACTGGTTATTGCTTATTTTCATTAGTTTTTGCTCTAGTTTCACTTTTCTATTTATCAACAGTTGTGTCCACGAACCCGCTCTGCAACGCAAACAGACGCCTTGAAGAAGAATCAAAATGGTCGAGTGGTGTCAACCTTTCAGTTGCAAGTTTTTAGACGGTTTACTCGCCGTCTTTTTAACTTGTGGCATGGTAGGAGCCAGTGTTCTTCTCAGCATCATTTATTTGGATCAACAAATGAACGAGGGACACTGTATTGTGTTAATTCTGAACTCCACCATCACCCAAATTGATGTGAGCGTTATTAGCATCTTGTGTCTTGTTTTTTTGAAGAGTCTTAAAATAATTCGAAAATTGTGTCATCAATGCAGGTTCCTGAGCAGTTCAATGAGATCGTCTGCGAAGCGGTGAAAATAGTCGCTATAACGCAAATTGCAATTCCGTTCATTCTGATCGTCATTAGTTGGGTTTTTGGTTTCAACGCTTATTTGATGTAAGTTATGATAAATCATCGATAAATGTTATTGATGTGGGTACATGAATTTGGTGTTTTTGTTAGTGGTAACATTTGAGATTAATATGTTTCAGTTGGTGGATACTGGAATCTGTTATCGTTTGTGTGGAAACGGTGATTGCACTCATCATAGGTGTTATTTTCACGACAACGCTTTTGATATTTTGTGGACAACTCTTCTGGGCAACGAAACAAGGATCGTAAGTGTGAAGCGAACTAGTTTATTTCAAAACATTTGTTTCAATTTTTCACACTACAAGTTCATCACATTTTTAAGTTCATCATCTATAGTGGATTGAAATTACTGAAACTTCAGTTTTGAAAATATTATGTCATTTGATTTTTCAAAAATTTAACATGTTTCGGAAGGTCGAACCTTCCTATAATTTTCATTTGCATATTGGTGAAAAAGGAAGATTTCATCTTACAAAACATGTTTGAGTTTCGAAAAATCAAAAATAAAATAACATAGTTTTATTTTATTTTCAAAACTGAAGTTGAACAATTTCAATCTACTATTGACACCAATTTCCATTCAAAACTATGTTCACTATCTTTAATGATTGGAACCATCACCATATATTTATATTTTACACTTGTTTTGTCAATTATCTAAGAATGCATGAGAATGGCTTTATTAACTAACCAATTTTATTTTGAATTTTTGCAGGTGCTTGGATGGAGCTGTGATGTATGACAAGATGTTTTTTCCTAGGCACGGACAATATACAGACAAAACACAGGTTGCATTTGATCATGTCGTGGCTGTAGTTGTAAGTATTAATTGTACAATAACTTACCATTCAGAACATACTTTGAAGGTTGTTTTTTTTACACAATCTTTTGTCAAAGTTTTTCAATCAAATTCCATCGTTCCCAACTGTTTTTCTGACGTCATACAACAAAAGCACGGAAATCCGCCCCGGACGTGTGTATGACTTCAGAAAAACAGGATCGATGCTTTTAAATTGCTTGTAAAAGTTTTGACGTGTAAAAATGGGCTTTTGACAACATTTTTATTTTATGAATTTTGAGTGTCACCACTTACAAAACGAGTACATTAAGCATTTTGAATAATTCCATTTTTGATTAATTCCATTTTTGATTAATTCCATTTTTGATTAATTCCATTTTTGATTACTGTAAGTTTCGATTTATGCAATCTTTGATATTCGAGTTTTAAGGAATTCCATTTTTGATTTCTGGTAGTTTCGATTAACGCGAATTCAGTTTGCGTGGTTCTCACTTTACGCGATTTCAATTTGCGCGGTTTTTGCTTTACGCGATCTTTAGTACATTAAACTATACAGTATATTCTCATTCATAAACGCTCGTAGATGGTGGGATACGTTCAATTTACAGCTTCAGCTAATATAAAGCATACAAAAAGAAGTATGCATAGATTGGAATTTACTAGTTTCATTGGGATGAAACCTCAGTGGTGATTTCATCTTTTATCATAATTATTGTTTCAGTTATTGATTTACATTCTGTACATATTGTAAAATATTCACAGTGAAATTATTAATTTTAAATTATCATAATAACTATAGAATGCCAATTTACATCTATCGATAGAACTTCACTGTATTTAAATTCATTTCATATTTTTTCACAGGCATCGTCTTGGTTTGTGTTCTTCAGTTATCTCTTTGCTAGCTTATTGGTGTTGGTTCGATCTTGCACAAGATATCATCACGAGAAGGAAACACAACTGTACAACGAACAACTGTTAGCTCTTAGGCTGCAAGCCAATGGTGACCGGCAAGACCAGAATCATCCACAATATCAAGACCAGCCGCCACAATATCAAGAACACCAGTATCATCGTGATGATACGCCCTTGATTCGATTATAAGTGGAGTTCCCAATTCCAGCATTAATTGGATCACGTTAGCCTTACAACTCGAAGCAGCAAAATTTAAACGTGATCATCTGTTTTGTTTATCAGTCGGTAAGTAACAAATAAACTACGTCAAGTTAAGGTATATATTTTGTTTTAAAGATTTATAAAAAAAAAGTTGCATGTTTTTATTGAATATATTTTATGTGTCATTCTAAAATAGATGAAATAGAAATTCTTTAAGCACTATAGTAACTACTTAACATTGAAATTTTTGCAAAATTTTTTTGTTTGTGTGTAATATAAGTAATAGAATATACACACGCTGCATAACAGCAATATATGTACTATACAGTGAGTCCTTGACTTAAGCGGATTCGAATTATGCGGATTCGTAGCTATGCGGTAAGCTCCAGCTAATGGTGTCACCCATCATTTTGTGTTTATATAGTTTGTCTTTAATATTTTTGGCCATATGCTGTATGTTTCCGTAGTAATATAACTATGGAGTAAATGTTATTAAATTAATATGAACATGATTTGAAGCCACTATATATGTAAAAAAAAAAATACATTGTATTATCGTATTTAACTAGTTTGACTTACACGGTTTTCGACTTAACTGCATAAGTCGAGGACTCGCTGTATACGTGTATAGTTCTGTTCTTCTGACAAAAGTCCAACGAATTATATGCATTGTCTACGAATATGAATGCGCGGCGTTGATCCCATCACATCTAAAATGTGTACATTAAAAATGCTTTTTAAGAAGGTTTTATATCTAGTTTCGCTTTATGCGAATTTAGATTTATGCAATTTTTGAGTAATCCAATTTGTGCAAATGTTTAATTCCATTTTCGATTTATGCGAATTTAGATTAATGTGATGTTCGAGTACAGTCACATGATGTATTCGACTTACACGAGTTTTGAGAAAGTCCATTTTCAAATTCTGCAAGTTTCAATTTATGTGAATTTAGATTATTAATGTGATATTTGAGTAAAGCGCTATTTATGCAAATTTTGTTACATTGGACTATACAATAAATCACCATAAACACTTGCAGATGACAATATACATTTCAATTCCCAGATTCGCTCAAGTGAAGCTATATAAAGTGTATAAAAAGCATGTGATGATGGTATGGAGTTATAAGTCAGGAGTTACCTAACTTATAACTCTATGCACTAACCTACAACCGTTTTAGTATAATTTTTCAAATCCGTATATTCGAAGTTGATTCAATTCAGTTTTATTTTTTTTTTGTGTGTTGTTAAGCTAGTCCAAATGAATCGTGCTAATGTAAGTCGAATGATTTTCAACTGCAAGTTTGATTTTCCGAACCATTTGTTCAGACCGAGCACTGTTAGTCTTTGCCAAGCAAATTGTGATATGTGCAATTGAATAGAGCAGTGGTTCCCAGCACTGCCAATTTGTTTCCCATTTTAATTCACTTAGTGGATTTATTCATCTTGGGAATGGTTAACGTGGATCAATACGACACCAATGATAATGAGCCTAGTCTAAAAAATTCTTCATTAATGTGATAAGTAACGGATCACATGCAAGATATAATTCCCGTTACTTGTTCAATGTGTGAAAAGGAGTTGCTATTTTACTTTAAAAAAGTGTGATAACTTTACAATGTCAACATTACGTGTGGTGCTGTCCATATATTTCAAAAGAATGATAAATCACACCAATGTATCAATCTGCCTTTTATGTCATAAGCTGAAATGTTACTGTTACAACTTGTGGGTTTTTTGTTACATCGTTAGATGTTGTTGAACAAATTTTATTTTGCACTACATGTGACATGTGGTTGCAAATTTTTCACCATAAGGTAAGCATAATTCACCTGGGTTAATTATTTTTCAGACAGGTCAGGGGTTAGAATTTATATGTATGATTAAATTTTTTCTATCAATACCTGTACGGTATTACGATGGCTGCTGTACTTGCATTGTACTGTACTGCCACGTTTTTATTTACACTTGGCGTATAAAGTGTGTACATACGTTTTCAATAAAAAATTTTATTACATACATTTCATGATGTTCACCAAATGTGTGTACTATTTGTTAAGCATGAAATGCAAGATATTTTTCTCAATAAACCAATTATATGAATTTTTCTACACTTAAAAATGGAAATGCCTCCTAAATTTTGTTTATACGTGTAGATGTATTGCAACACTATCCCATTGAAAATATATTTCATTTATGATATTTCATGTAATTTGAAAATGTTCATATTTGACAAGCAAGAGCATGTGTTAAATAGCACCTATTCTTCTTTATTAGTTCTTTAAATCGAGTTTGTTTGTTTTTTACTGTATATTGTTACTGTCATCTTTCTCCGATTAGGACAAGAGTGTTGTTAATTAACCTGCTGCACAAAATGAAATGAGTAACAACTAAGTTTTAACTAATTTTATTTGGGCAAACTTAATAGTACAGAAAAATGTAGACAACAAGGTAAAAAAAAAATTAAACATCACAAAATCATGGTCATGGATTATGCTGAGTGTGAATTGATTATGGTTATGCTTTATCACATTAGTACAACTGCATACCATAAAAAAAAAATAACATAGGAAAATATATGAAAATATTTTTAAAAATGAATGTGAAGTAAATACTGTATATGATGAAACATAAAAAACGATTGGCAAAATTTGATTTGAGATTCCCTGAACGAATAAATAGCGCTAGTTAGATATAATAATAATAATAATAATAATAATAAAAACAGCATAAAACGCTACCGCTGGTTTAGAAAAATAGTGTGCATAAATAGAACAATTTGTTAACTAACATGGACAACGAACAAACATTTAATCTTCAATCTGCAGACAGACAAAACGTATCATATCCAAAACTTTTTTCCATGGCTGGGCAAACACTTCAGCTTCACAAACTTCAGGCTGTAGAAAAGAGTAAAATAATTCAACTATTAACTAAAAGACTCCAATCTGCATGCAATTATTATTATTATTATGATAGGTGGGGATGTGTAGAGTCACATTGGTGACTAGGCGGACCTCTAGTGTAAGTTCTAAATTCTTTATGATTTTGCACAATTTAACCCTGTTACATTGTAGCTAGTAACAGATGACTGGTGGGCGATTAATTTTGTTGAATGAAAGTTTTATTTTGCTTAAACCCGTACAGACAATCTTCCTAAATAGATCAACAACGTGTAATTTTATTTCACACTTATACACAATATATCTAAAAGATATATGTAGATTTAATGCAACTTATGTTGTTAAGCTATACAGGATGATCAGAATAACTATTCCTAATTTTCAGAGGTGATAGACATGCATGTAATGCAACATCTTTTAATTTAAAGGCTGGGTGTTAAGTAACATTTTTACAATTTCGAGGAAAATGTGTTTAAAAATTTGGGTACTTTCTGGTTATAGCGAGGCCCGTCTGATGTTGCTATTGGTAATACTTCCGTATATATGATTTGATTTCCATAATTTCGTTGTATCCAGTTATGGAAGTATCTATTTTTGCTATAATTTATTATTTAACACATGTTTCATTACATACCTTCTTATCACCTGTATTATGTAGGTCTATTATGAGTTAGGAATGAATCGTCCTGTTTACAACATAATAATCTTCGGAATTAAAATTTAATCTCATGGGTGATGGAGGTGCTGCTATAGTTGGATCTCTCAACTCTAATGTAAATTTAGTTTTTAATATCATTTTATGTAATGTAAGTTAACTTTATGTATTTTTTTGTAGTATTTATAATGTTAAAATGTCAGATCTGTCACTAAGATGATATACATTGAAGTAGAAACTCACTTTTTCTCAGGAAAATTTCAAATATTTCAGTATTTTATGGACAAATCGAGCCGTTTTTTGAAATAAAGGACGTTTCTGTGTTCTTTATCACTTGGGTAAAGGACAATAACAAAATGTTCTGTTCTTTAAAATAAAGGACGGGTGGCAACTCTATTGTCATTGACTTAAGAATGACTCTAACACGAAATGCAAGATACATTAAGTAGTGCCTGATCTTATCTCTTCCTTTTATATGGTTTGCTAAATTAGTGTCTTCTCGATTGTATCATGACATATTATACTAAGAGTTATACAAAAATTATATTTATATAATATGTCATGATTGTATTAACAATTACTTTGTACTGCCCTAAAATGTTCTCATGTCATTCAGGTGCAAATCATAATCAGAATTGAACATTAAATTTTAGATCAAGTATTAAATGTTTTTTTTCTGTATGAGAACTGCTTAGAATAAATACAGTATCCTAATCATTCGGTGGATTGTTTTTTGATTATGACAGTATTGACGAGCATTGTTGGAGTAGAGTGGAAATTTATTCCGTAAAAGAAGGTCATGACACTTCTTAGTTGATACACTAAGAGTTCATTAATCGTTATTATAAAGTCATGATTAACTTCCTATCACCTGCTGCAAGGTGGTTCAGTGAACTTACTTTTAAATCCAACACTCCATTGTTCACTTTATTGGCACATTCATCATTCATCAATGCGCCTGGTGTCACTTTCAACTCAAGATAGTATTTCATTCCCGCTACAGCCTAGTGAAAAAAACAACAACAATAAATAAATAAACCAGCTCGATTAAATAACTATCTACCACTACTAACAAAAGAATCAATAGAGAGTTTTATAACCTGAGTCGAGCCTCTCAACAGCTTGGAATTCAAGCGGGTGCATTCATTGATTTCACCATTTCGCAGTTTTTGCTTGTGGATTTCATTCGTCGCGTACTTCACAGCCGTAACCACATGTTCCGACTTAAATTCTTCACCTTTCAGTGGTTTTCGTGCTCCTATCAACGCCGATTCGCATAGATTGGGTAGGCATAGGAAACCAACCGCAAACAACAGCAGTAACATTACGACTGCTGCTTGCTTGCTTTGCTCGCCAAGGTGTCTCTCTCTCTCTCTCTCTCTCTCACTTCTTAACGACAATAGAAGAGCGACATAACACAGGCTGCCTCTTTTGCTTTTCCTTTTTTCTCAAGGATGGGCTTGTTTTTCTCAGCTTGTTTGGCAGTAGAAGGGGTTGACGTGACCTACTTCACACAGCAGCTAGTACTGCTTTATATAGTAGAATGTAGTAGATGACATTGATTTAGCCTTCAAAAAAATATTGGGGAGGGGGGGGGCAATGTTATTCATTCTGTGTCTTTTTTTATGACATATTAAAATATTCTGTATAGCCTAATGAGAAGAGCGGAAATAATTGTTTTGAATTACTGCATCAAAACTGGATCGTATTTTATTGTTTTAAAATGAATTATAAACAGTGATACAATGACGTCACACATCATAATGATGCTAGCGGAATATGCAGGGGGGGGGGGGGTACCGGAATACGGGGTTTGGCTTTGGGCTTGGATTGCCACCACTAGGAACACACTGAAATGAACAAAACATTAACAAAAATTTAGTACATTTTTGCTTTTTTATGTAACGTGTGTTGTTATATGTAAATCAAGTTGTTATATGCAACAAAGGTATTAACTGTTAAGTAACATTTGAACCATCATTTCGAGAAAAACTTGTTCAGAGTTCTGCACTTTCCATTCAGTGGTCACTTAATACCTTATTGCACTTGCAAAAGTAACTTTGAATACCTTTCTATTTGTCAGTCCTTATATTTGTCAAGTCCAATATTCGTCACATTTTTTCGGCAAAATAATTCTCTGGTATTCGTCCAAAAATCCATTATTGGTCAACAAAAGTCAATTTTTAAGAAAAACAAAATATTAAAATACCAAAAAGTGAACTAAATATGATGTGGGAGTGCTAACAGTAAGGCTTGAGTAATCAGACGAGTGGATTCACAAAGTATTTGCAATTGATTCTATATTCGTCAGATTTGGTATTCGTGTTCTTCTGAAATGGAACAATGACGAATATAGAGGTTCCATTGTATATTGTTTAGAACTGCACCTAACACCTTCGATAATGCTTATAGCCTACTATATTTTTGGCAAAAATATTACTTAAACATTTTTTTGCGCCATGCTTTCAAACTGTTATCTTATTGAAATTAGGTGTTTTTACGTGAAAATTTCATTAATTTTCATAATGTATATGTAAAACAATTTTTAGATGACTTTCCCACAAACCAAAAGTTTAGTCTAGCCATCACATAGTATACTAAAGTATAATGAACATTTATATAAACGTTAATACATAAACGTATGATACTTTATACTCTATCCCAAATTAGCTGACACAGAATTGCTGGCACAATTATGAGGAAGTTAAATGAATCAGCCAATGGTT
>JAQIWH010008388.1:0-10324 GCA_034695005.1 Cryptops parisi | reverse complement strand
TAACGGTTAATGGAGCGTTCGTAAAAGTGAACTAAGCAACGCAATTAGAATGACGCGTAAGTTCATCCGATAGTTTATGCGCAGTGAAAACATGTACAACTGAGAAACCCTTTCCGGGCAGCAACGCTTCCTCTCGAAAAAGCAGGGATGGTGCAGCCTTAAACACAGACAATCAAAATACCGACAAAATAATACTGAGTTTAAAATACCGAAGTATCAATTCTAAGTATAAAACACTACAACTACTACCAATAATGCTAATTAACAACTGCTGTAAATTTTGCGGTGCTGTTGTAGTGTCTTTTTAGTATGGCAGGTCAAATACTTACACGAAAAAAATGCAAAATTTCAAACAAATTGTTTGATAAGATGGTTATTTTGTGTGCATTTTTTCATGTTATGTGAAGCTAATTTGTAAAGTTTAAACAAATGATAAAATAATTATTAAAACATATAAGAAATGATGCTAACTTTTTATACTAGCCAGTTTGCCAAAGTGGAAAAGTAGTTAAGAAAAGTAGTTACAATTAACTCAACTACTGTAAAGTAGTTAGTAAAGTAATTGTAATTACGTTCACAAAATTGTAGTTAGTAATTGTAGTTGAATTACTTTTAAAGTAGTTGGTACCCATCACTATATTGATACGTTCGATTAAAAATATCAATTTTTTTTAATGAAGGCAATAGCCACTAAATTGTAACAGCTAAAGTCACACTGTAAGGATTTATTAAAACATACTAATACACTAAGTTTTATCCAAATATCTCGCCCACATGGCACGATCGAGAGGTGGACCCATGTTTCTCACATCAGACGTAAACGCTTAACTACCAAATCACTATGTCCAGTGGATTGTAGGAAAATTGTGTATTTAATAGACACATGTATAAAATGTTGTCAACGCTTAAAACACAATCTTCGTGTTCCGTAATCGACTTATAACGGCACATTGTAATGTAGTGAAATAAGTTAAACACGAGCATCGATAGTCAGTGGTCTAAATAGCTTATATTTTATTATAGAAAGTTTGTCAAAAGAAAAACTAGAAATTTTGCACGAATCAGGCATAAAAAAATATAATTTAGAGAGTAAATTCTGTTCATACAAAAGTTGGGTTTTTTTGCACCGATACCTTACGTGATTGACAATGTTTTCACTTTAAAAACAAGTTACGCATTTGCGTCTTGCAAGGTGTAATTTGACTTTTAGTTTTCTTGAATGTAAATAAATAAATAATTTAACTTATTTTTTTTAAATTTCAAATAAATAAATAAATAAATAAACAAACAATAAAGACATCTTCTAAACGTCTTACATGGCACATTTTGAAACTGTCTTTCGGATCTCGCACAAAGAGACGTCGCTTAACAAAAGCGCGCGGTTTTTTAAATCCTGCTGCGAAGGTGAATAACTTTTTCTCTATTGCCATGTATGGACACTGTACAGCCTTTAACTGTAAACAAGTGACCTCTAGTTTCTGGACCGATAACATAAGTTTCCTATTTCCTGAGCTCAAAACGCAAACTTTTTGCTTCGCCTTTTTTTAACTGCAAAAATACATAAATATATTAATTATACATAGTAGTACAAACCTAATATTACATACACGTGTAACTAACAAATTAAACTCCCATCAAGTTCAACTTCAGTATTGAAAACAAGGCAATTCATTCAATACAATAGGTTAACTATAATTTGACTTGCATCTAAGCTATTTTGGAAATCTAAAAAAATGCGTTCAAGGAGTCCTTGATGTATGCGAGTTTCTTACACGCTACGAGAAAACGATTTCCAGATCATTATAGGTGAGAAAATTTGGATTAATGCGGTTTTTTGCAGTACTGCACTGGTGAATGAATGTTGAAGTTTCACCACTTCATCGAAATTTCTAAGTTTGTGCGACACTTAACTTCCGCATAAATCGAGCAATTGAGAATCTCCTATTAAAGGCACCGCAGACGCAGATTATGCGATCACAATCTCAGCCGAGTGCGACAGAAGTGTAACTCATCTTCCTCAATATGCACGCGCCAAAGAAGAGTTTTTTTATTGACCAACTTTTATATCACCCACGCTCGTTGACAATTGGGCGTTCCTAACATTTTTGTCGACTCGACTGATGTTTCGATTGCATAATCTGCGGCGACCATTATAATTATTTGCTTGTAAGGACAGCGACTGACCTCTAACACTGCATTGTAATGTAAAGTGACACAAACAGCTGAGCATTCGATAGTCAAAGCCCAAGAGCGAGAGCTTGCTCTTCGGCATAGACTGCGAAATGCTCGTGTGACATTACAACGTGTCAGTCACATCGCAGTCCTAAGAAGTACGTCTACGGTGCTTAAAAAGTCCAATAATACACACTTTGTTGAGCTTTATCACACATGCAACACTTAACCAATGTGATTAAAACCGAGCCTCAAGAACTTACCACTAAACTGACGGAAGTCTTTTTTTTCTAATATGTCAAAATAGACGTTTTGTAGATCTTTCAAACAGTAGTCTATTGCTTTCGTTGCCTAAGAAAAAATACAATAATATTACTTTTATTTAACACTTATTCCCCGGTTCTTAATAAATTTTTTACATATAATTTATCAGGCACAACTTTTTTCTACCGGTATTATTTTATCAGCACTCGAGTCAGGAACAGTTTACCGTATCACTAGATATTTCAATGTATAATAAGTCTCGATATTTTAATTTTACCGTTAATTAAAATATATACAGAACTAGCTGTAGGCCCGTCTACAATGAATCATTCAGCAGGATTAGGGCAAGGAGGGAGATTTATGTATTCAATATATTTATATCCGAAAACATCGATATAAATGAAAAATAATTGATATAAGTAGCGATACTTTTTGGATGTATAAAAGTATGAACGAGATCAAATCAGTAATGAATAAAAAAAATAATTTGATTTCAGATGACCACTAAGAAGTTTGAGTACACGAAACTGTTCCAGTAGGCTTACTTCCAGTATCTATATTGTATACCGGTACTGAAGTTTTGATGAGTCCGAATGGTTATATTAGAGTAGACCTACTGCCTACATAAAAAAACTGCTTCTACGGGATGGCCTATGAGTCACGAAGGGGTTTAAAGCTTTAATAACTTCTAAGTTTAATAACTTTAAACGTTTTTAAATTTTCTCTTTAGGTTCTACAAATAAACATCTTGAAAACTCTTTTTAAAAACATATTTTATTTAAAGAAACTAAATAGACAAACGTCTTTTATTGTAGATTGTTGCCATATTTTTTATTTTATAAAGTTATTAGACATGTTTCAGTGCATCTAGGCACCATCGTCAGTAGAACAGCAATTGAGGTCACAAAAGTTTGTGTTAACTTAAAACCCTTGAAAATTTTCTGTTTATAAGTTCAAAACAAAACCACAAATAAAACTTGTAGAATTCTATTTTCAATCAAAAACAGGGATCAATTATTCACGAATTCGTTCTTGTTATCTATGGTTCGTCGCTTAATTGAACGTTTGCAGCAACAGAGTTTTGTGAGTGATTTGTCACGATCCAAGAAACCTTGTTCTTCCGCACAAAAAATCTTGAGTGCAAAGGAGAGTATTCAAAAAAAAATCAGGAACGTCGACCAAAAGACGTTCTATCCATGTAATGGGAATATCTTGAACGTCACAGTAAAGAAAGATTTACACTTGTACAAATACAAGGTGCATTGAAATCGCCATGTTATTGGTAACGGTAAAAAGTTTGGTCTGCTTTTCAAGAGTTGGTATGCTCGTTGCGTGAGAATAACTGTCACTGATTTGAAAATAATATTCTATCAGTTTTATTCGTTATTGTTCTGTTGTGAATTTTTACACATAAAATTTCCAGCATGTTTACTTGTAAGACCTGAAAATTTTTTTATCATTTATAAACCAAAAATTTATTATGGTTTTAAACCCCACCATGCATAATTTATGGGTCACCCTGTATATATCAGAAAAAAAAATTAAGTTATATAACGAATTTGTTTTCGACAAATCAGGTTTTCTTACACTGATGTTTTACAATCATAGAAATTTGTTGCACAGCAAAACATTAGAAACATTTTACACAATATAATATGTTATTATTATTATTATTATTATTTACTTTATTACGATCCAAAGAATCAATATCAGGTACAAACATTAACAATGCAAAACATGAATAAACAATTGTTTCTTAAATTAAAATTAGTTATAACAGTAACAGATGCATTTGTTGGTACCACGCCAAACTTCTTTAGACGTAAAGGAAGTGCATTCCAGGAGACGTAGGTATTATAAGGAAAATGTCGTTCACAAAATCTGGATACGACATGGGTTAAGTTAAATTTAAACATTGCAAGAGATCTTTCACTATATTGACTATTAAAATAATTCGCATATTTGTGAAGAGGATGCTGTTGATTGGTAAATCAACAGCATTTTATAGACTTCAAGAAGTCTGGTAAACAAGATCAATTTTTTTAAAGTAAGTAAGCCTATTCTCAAAATAGTACATTTTGCCGAAATAAACACATAATTGGACCACTTATATTTTTTACCGGTAATGTATAAAATCTAGACATTCTATAAAATGCCAAGCCTGTGGGTGGAATAATTTTGATATCAATAGCTATTGTTGAAAGTGAAGTTAACTACAGTTAAATATAAAGTTAAATATGACTTCTTATAAGTTGCATACACAACACAATTTCTGCCTTCCTTGAAAAACGTTATCCCTACAACTCCAATGGTTGGAATTAAATGTCATACCGTCTTAGAAAGCTTATATTAAATAGCTTATGTCTCACCACTCAAAAAGTTAGTGAAATAGATGAACCTCTGTTCATGCATATTAATTTTACTTGGTTTGTATTTTCTGTTTTGCAGTTGTATTTGCTTTTCCGGTACTTTCCGGTTATAGCGGAGCCCGTCTGATGTTGATATTTGCTTGTACTTGGTTATGGGTTCATTTGGGTATATTCTGCAAGTCTTGTTAAGAAAAACAAAAAAACTTATTATTATTATTTATTAAAACATCCCTGCAGATAAACTTAAATGATACATCATATGAAAGGATGACCGGTTTGACTCAAGCTAGTTGTACAAAAAAAATCTTTACTACTATACATACGCTTCAAGTGAGCGTGTAGTCAATAGAGAGCAATATACACTTTGACATAACTACATTTCAAACAAATACCTATCATCACAATTACAAAAACTTAGCGGATAATATAAAAAAAAATAAGTTAGATCACAAAGATTGATCCCAATTCTAACGCTGGTGTTCATAAAGGTAAATGCATTTAAATGTATCATTTTTTGTTTTCCTAACATAACCGGCAAAATAAACCCATAACCAAGTACAAGCAAATAGCAACATCAGGCTATAATCGGAAAGTACCATTGTTCCTTTTATTCTGTATGTTTGTGTTGTCAATATGGTTCTGGGTGGCCGAATTAAACTATTAAAACCGAACTAGATATAGTTTTATAAACTTTGGTTTTATCTTTTTTTGAACTTGTTTTTTTATCTACAAAATAAATTGTACAAACGAAGCAAGTAGTTTTAATACGTTTTGTTGTATTTTTGCTATGTTTTGTGTATTAATTTGTTCCAATGTGGAATGTTGAACATTAATGAAAAATATGTATACTACGGCCCATTGTTTCAACTTATGTTGTCTGGCAACCATACGTATGTGTTTTTAAATTATTGGAAAACCAATCAGCAAACGAATAAAACGCAGTATATCACGTTACATTTTACATAGTTAGCATTGCATTAATAATCGAGTAAAAAAATATTTTAATTCGTGAGTTTGGACTAATATAACTCTAAATAAATATTTTAATCTTAATTGCTGCTTATTGCCGAATGTAGAAAAATAATAAAAATTAAATCTTTTCGCTATGGCTAAGTACGGGTATTTTTTGGTTAGTTTTAACCAAGGTTACTTCTTAGTTCTTACTTGATCTAATATCGAAGTAACCTTGGTTTTAATTAACCAAACTAACGAAAAATCTTTGTAATTCTATGCTAATTTTTTTTATTTATAATGCAATGGCAATTTTTTACATTACTTTTGTGATATTTTTGGTTCATTTGTTGTTGGAAAGTTATATTTAATGTTTTATTTCATTTTTACGTCTTATTAATCTTTACTTTAAAGTCAAAGTGATATTCAACCGTTTAATAAATTCGTTTCATTCAGTTATAAATTATTTTAGTATTCTTACTTATATAATAATAAGTTAAAACAAATTTTCTTCTTGCATTCTCATTTTTTGTAGAAATTATTTTCATCAACTGAAACGTTTTGGCGGCCATATAAGGGGTTTACTGTTTTGGTGGGTTTTTTCCTTGTTCATTCAACCCTTTATTTTATTTTTCTATCTTTATGTTTTGCGTACCATATACAAATTTACTATTTGTCGTAGATATTAATTTTTACACAAATAAACACTTGAAAATGAAAAAAAAATGTTATAGGCCTACTGACGACATTAGTTGTTAAACAGACAATGTAGTTAACCCAGATATGTACTTTTTTTGCACAAGTTCTTATTTTTTACTAGTTTACTATTAATTTACTTTAGTTTAAATAAAATAAAAAAATTGTATTGCACAAATGACAAACCGATCGAGTTCTTATTAATAAAAATTTGAAATTGAGCAATTGTACGAACAGCATTTTTTCCTATAAAGTACCTGTAATTCGTGCAAAATCTCTGGTTTTTTTCTAACAGACACATTTTCACCCCAGTCGCATATTATGTCTATTTAATTCAACAGTGAAACGTTTATCTTTCACGCAATTTGGGGAATTTATTATTAACAGGTTTTTTAATTTAAAATTTCAAAATGCAAGCTCACTGTTTGTAATAAATTGTGCAAAAACACACAATCAGTAAGAGGGACAAATAACAGCTGACCAGCATTTCTACTGCAGAGTGCTTGTTGTCGTAGTTTTTCTCGTTGTATGAAGGGCAACTTAAATAATTGTAGGAGTAACTTTGGTACTTTCCAATTGAAGCCGGGGCGAGTGTGGGTTGCCTTTTTCTTGTACTTGGTTATAGGTTTATTTTGCAGGTTAGGTTAGGAAAATAAAACAATATCATACATTTAATACGTTTCTTTGTTTTTCCAAACCTAAGCTGCAAAATAAACATATACAAAATAAACCAAGTACAAAGCAAATATCAGATAACATCAGACTCGTCCTGGCTATAACCGGAAAGTACCGTAACTTTTTTATTGCAGTGATATATGTAAAATCGTTCAATTTTGTGCAACTTACTGTCTCTGCTGCAACATTGAAAAATTCCATGCAGTTGCATTCCATGTTGCATTTCGTTTCAACCTGAAACGAAACTGACTAACGCTGAACTGGCTTGAATGTTATAACAGCTCAATATATATTTTGGTCATGGTCATGACGTCACTAGATGGATTGATCCACTAATGACTAAAAATTGGGTAGAAGTGTTCTATACGAAAATAGTCAAAATATCATTTGGTAAATTTTATGAATATTAAAATTTCATAAAATAAAAATAACCCATAAATTCAATTATCATTAAAACTGTATAAAATTCCAGCGGACACTTCCATTGTCACAACCATTACACTTCGGGACTCTTCTAGAGAGCGATTCGGTAATATCTGGCAAAATTGTACAGGAAGGTAGGGAATACTAAAATAAACAAAAACAAATTCATACACACCAAATGCAAATTTGCTACCAACGAGTTTTTGATACCAAAGACTCGCATTACAACCATTGGACCAAACTGTGGTTTGTGACTCGGAAATGAAGCATTTGCGAACATAGGATTATAAAAACTTTTTTCTTTTTCTTTTTTTTTTTTTTTGGTGTTCCCTACCCCTACCAACCAGCAGAATTGAAAAAAATAAAGTCAAAAAAGGACGTAACTGTAACTATAACCTAATATTTTACTAGTAGTAGTTCTGCGATTAGTAGACCTCACTAAAAAAATGCATTCTTGAAAATGTTTTACGTGGTACCGGTACAATATTTCACAAATTTCAAAGCCCCAGCTTTACAACTAACCATTAAAGACTTTAAAAAGTATCTTTTTAAATAAAACCCAAAATGACTAAATTTGTTTTTAGTTGCCCACTGGTTCTCAGCACCTTCCAATGACATTCGAACGCAAAAAATTTCAAAGTTAAAATAACCAAACAACTTACTTAGGAAGTTGTGGACTACCCAAAAAACAAAAGAGACATTATATCAATACTGTCAACACAAAGGGGACAACTTTTACTGTTGTTCAGCCTTCTCTTTAGTCAATGGTTCAGCCATTTGCCATTAGACGATACTGGATCTGGATGCATAATACATAACTAGGATAACCAATAAAACTGCAAATGAATATATTTTTCATGCGTCTGATAAAGAAATGGGCTAGACACAAATCTGTTTTAGGTTAAACTGATAAGTTTGGGACATATTTGTTAGGGCATATTGTTGCATATTTTGTCTTTTAGAGCTATTTGGGGTTTTACACACTTTTTAAAGAAAAACTGCATATTTTTACTTTCTATTTTTCTTATTGTGGATATTTGTTGCTTAATTTTTATATAAAAATAAAATAGTAAAATAGGATTTATCCGGAACTTTCTTGAACAGCACTTTGTCATTGTGAATTAAATTTCGGCATGTTTAGCGGGAAGATCCACGGATAATGCCACCATAGACAAATATATATTATGTAGCATACTATTATCAAAGCATTGTCTTTGAAATTTGCGTCTTTAACTTCTGTTGATATGGAACAAAGTATCTCAATGTGTCTTTCTACAGTCAAAGAATGAAATGTTTGTCATTTATTGCAACCAAAATCTTGATTTGTTGTAACTTTTTTTGTCGATTTTAAACACCACAAAATCTTTTAGTTGACTTTGTGGTCTTCAAAATTAGTCGTTTTGTTTGTTAGAAATGATTAGTTTTTATTGATAGGCCTACTTACTGCTATCATTTTCCCTGGCAAATTTTAATTCATTTTGCGTTGTTTTATATCTTTTTTTTATATATCAGTTTTCTGTATGTAATTATCAAATTTAAGAGCATTTTTTATGTTTTTAAAGCATATTTCCATTTCTATAGGGCATATTTTAGGCGTTTAAAACGGTTTTGTTAAAGCATATTTTTGGTCGCTTAAAACATGTTCGAAACTAGCTCGCTCGCAAGCTACATCATGATGCTTTAATCTCTCCCTTCTTCAATTATGTTGCACTGCAGAACTTACCACTATAATTCCACGCACAAAGCCCGTGAAAAGCAGTCCGAGAGCATGCGCAGACACACGAGCCTGTGTTCAGGCGTATGCGCAGACGAACGATGACAAACGGACCAAATCGGTCGCTAGACACACGTTCTGGATGATCAAGCTTTTAATGTGATAAATATCTATCCTTTATTGTGAATTGGATCTATGCGGGGTACCTTTTTTTAAACATTAGTATAATTCCAAAATCAGAGACCCACATGTTTATTAGCCCCGCCCCCAAGGCTTTTCGTAAGCCCCGCCCTCAAAACGGCCAGGCTGTCCGTGACTTGGACAGTGACGTCATTAGTAACCCAGAAGAAAAGTGTTTTTCTTTCTCAGTTGTAGTAACATTACAATAAATATATAGTTAGATAATAGATATAGATAATATAGATAGATAGTTACAGCATATTAATATTGGAATTGACTTTTAAATTGAATTTACAATAACGTATAATAGTTAGTGAAGTAAGAAATGATAACAACATATATTTATTTACTCATTCTCAACAAAATTTATTATGTTAGTGCTTTCATCGTGGCGAGCGAAGCGAGCGGGTACACTTAGTCAAATATTAAAAAACCAAATCAGTGGTTCCTTGTTAACGTTGCTATGCCACGCCACCTGTTATCTCAGTGAAACGGATTCGAATCCCGACGAAAAATGTGAATATTTTCTTTAAAAAACGCTTCGGGGTTCAGACAAACTTACACAACTATTATAAGAAATGTTAGAAACTCATCAAATTTTTTTTGATGATTCTAGGTTATTTTTTTTCCACTGACGTAGTCGAAGTGTTTTTCACACCTTTTAAAATGAATACACAAATGAGTATGCATCACCCATGGTTAATCCCTATTAACATTTTTTTGTACTGACCATGTTAAACCTATGTCACAGTACTCGGCTGTTTTTAATTACTTCTTGCAGTGCAATATGCCTAAAATTTATGTATAACTAGCTGTATGCCCGTCAACAATGACGGGTGCTAGAATTATTGTAATCCTTATTGTTGTGTTTCTATTATGA
>JAQIWH010008387.1:0-10324 GCA_034695005.1 Cryptops parisi | reverse complement strand
TTTACTCAAATTCTGTATAAAGAGCACTTTCGTTTTCTGCACAATATTTCGCAGGATGGCTGATAGTTTAAGCACTTTGTGTAAATAATTTTCCCATTCACTACAGTTTATCCACTATCATTTATACATAGTTACGTCACTGTTTATTTATTATATCAATTAAACGACGTATTTTAAAAAGTGGTGCATTTATCGAAACACTCTGTGATTGAGTGTAAAACTGAATTCAGTGGAATCCGGTTTCTGTGATCACTTTGGAACAAATGATTTTTTGATAACAACAGCTTGTTGATAATATTATACCAAGCATTAAAACTTGTGTTTTGGGGCCAACTGATAATGATAACATAAACCGACTGATAACATTATCCGTGATTATAATTACCAGATTCTACTGTATATGTATAATGCAGTACAATAAGTTGTATTTAAAATTTTAAACTTTCACACACTAGTGAAATTATTAAATGCTCCTCGATATGATGACCCTCGTTAAACCGCCCCCCCCCTATAGACCACCACCCCCGCTTTTTGTTACAAAAAACACAAAACAAATTCTCTTTTCACACATTAATCCGCCCTCCTTAAACCGCCATCCTCGTTCACCTCCAACTTTTATCGAGTTTCAAAAGTAGCAGTTTAGAGAGATTCAGCTGCACTTTAGATGGTCTCAAAACATTTAAAACAGGTAACGTTGGATTTTTCAATATACAAAATCGCATTATATTCCCTTTTATCGACGAAACAATAATCGAGTTAGAAAGGAATATAATTCGCGTTTACCACAACACATCATCGACTGATGCAACGTTTCGACATGGAACGTGGTAAAAGTAACTGGTGGTGGTTTTAGTGATGTTAATAGCCACGCTCCATTTTACCCCTTTCTTTCACCGCATCACTTCTCATCAGCTATACTGTGAATTTGAACTCTACCCTCGGGCCACTACGGTCTTCATCCGCGCGTTTAAAAGCACTATCCGCTTAATAGTAGAACGCTAGGCAATTACCTGATTTACATTTGCCCACACTAACACTTGCTTTTAACTTCACGCGGTTTAGATTTGAATTTTAGAGGATTATCCTCACTTTATCTGTGTGAAGATCTGAAAGGAAACGCTGTAAACATTATAATATTTCAATTAGAGCATTGCGATACAAACAAAATGAGTTTAATACTCGTAATGGTGTTACATTGCTTGGATTAAATGCCACTTATAACACGCAGTTTCTGAAATCATCACCTAGTAAAATAATATGTAATTTTCATTAATAATAGCGAATCAAATGATCCATTTAAATTAAGATGTAATATTAATGATAACCCACGCGCAAAACATTAGTTTATACAGAGTCTAAATTTACTCAGCAGTGTCAGGTACCTTCTCAATTTTACACAAAATGTTAAAGTACGATTCAGCTGTCTACACGAATGTTCATAGTAAAAGTGCATTTTATCAGTAATTATACACTTGACGAATAAGCCGATATCTAACTAATCGACAGATACTGAAAACTTGTCAAAATGCATGATATCTACAAGCCGTGTTCGAAATTCCAACTCATTCCTCGATGTGAACATTTCACTCGATTAGGTTCATTGACAGTGATGTTCGCTTAGACTCGTGGATATACTTATAGGCCTACATTGTAACAAAGTTAACAAGAATTGAGTGTCCATAGAAAATGTCCATTTCTCAAGAACGTGCTCGTCCAGCACTTATCGTTTACTCAAAATAGAACGTTGTTAGTGACGTCATTCGTCATCACTTTCGCTACTTTCAACGATTTGATAATGGTACCAAAGGTTAACTCGCTCACGTTAGTTAATATTTAAAATGTGACGGATATTTTTGTTTTAAACCTTAAATTAAAAAAAAAAGTCATATATACAGTACATAAGCATATATACGTAAGTGTATACATTATACCAATAAAATATTCTGCACATACTGTAAGTGGCCAAATATACATGTATTCATTATAATAATATTATGGTAATGTACTGTAGGCCTACTGTCATTAAAGTAAGTGGCAATTAGTTGTAAAATGGTTAAAAGTTTAGAATATATAAACTGTACCACAGCTTATAACTGATACATTAACGAGTCTCTGGTTTCCTAAATCTAGTGTTTTATTACTATACTTTGTTCCACGTGTTCGCAACTCACATTGAAACATTGTTTCGATGTGAAACTTTTCATCGAAACTGGACACGTGTTGACATTCAAAAAGCAATTGCTTTCATTTATAGCGTTACTAACAAAAAATACGACGACATTACTTAAATCTAATCGCGCAATGAAAATTGGAGTTCTCGTGATTTATGGCAACGGCTAACCAAAAGTGAATTTAATCTGACACCTATAAATCTAAACCATAAATCCCATCTAATAGGCTCCCTTAACTCTACTCGTTTAAAAACAAAAATAAATTAAATATCACACTGCGGAAAAGAACGCATTAGTTTATTATCAGCTTTTTGTTATATCAACCTATTTTAACAGTTTACTTTAAAAAATCCTAGAATCATATTTTTGTCATGTCTGTCTGTATGTTTGTTTGTGTGCTCATGATGCAAAAACAAAACAACAAAGTTCCGTAAAAATTGATAACTAAGTTGGAATGGAACCGGGAAAAATCTTGTCCAAGTTATAATTTTTATTATAAATTCAACATATCTGTTTTTTGTACACTCTCCTAATCTGTGTTCATATTCAAACGGGTCTTGTTAAGAATTAAACAAAGGATTAGAAATTAACTAATGTATTGTTTTCACTCAACTTGTTATAGTAATATTAAATACAAATTGTTATTTTATACAAATCTAACTTAATATAGTTTCTTTGTAAATCAATTTATAAAATTCACGGGATTTATCAATACAACGTGCGGTAAACAATGATATCCACGGGATAGAATAAACTGTGTGATAAAAAATAGCTTATTACTTTTATATATCCTATATATCCATAGATGTGTTACCATAACAACACTAAAAATTGTATATAAAGAATAAAAATGAAAACTCCCCGTCATTATTGACGGGTATGCAGCTTTACTATACAGGGTAAGACAAAAGTTAGGTCACAAATATCGCGAAAACCATTAGTGACATGAAAATTTTGATTGGGCTATCCAATGACGTTACCTGTAATAACTTTGGGTGTAATTTTCAAGGTCATTTAATTATTAATTTCTTTAATATGCATCCCATACCCTATACATGATTTAGAAAGTTTAAGATAATCACGAAATAATGTCAACGCACCAAACATATCAAAAATCGATCGGTAAAAACTGAAGTTACAAGCAAAAGGAGAACGGTGTTACAGGAAAGCCAGCAGGGGCAGCCACAACAAACATAGCTTACTTGACAATATATTAGTGGAAAGCAATGAAAAACACTTATTAGACTAATGTATCAACACATACGACAGTTTAATAGGTTTCCCCACAACTTTTTCACCACTTTTCCGCATCTTCGTTGACAGGTAGGCCATGTTGTTGCAGCTGCCCCTAAGATTCGTTTCCTGTGACACAGTTTTTCTCTCGCCTGTAACATTCGTTTTTACTGGTCGATTTTTGATGTTTGACGGGTTGGCATTATTTCGTGAATATCTTCTCTAAATCGTATATGAGTTGTGAAATGGATATTAAGGAAGTTAATAATTAGATGACCTTGATAATGATTTTCAAGGCCACTTCCAGTATCATCATTGGTTATCCCATGGCCGATATACATCACAATAGTTCAATCAGAATTTTTATATTACTGATGGTTTTCGCGATATTTATCAGTGACCAGACTTTTGCCTCACCTTGTTTATAATTATCCAGGTCTGTGCGTGTAAGTATAAGAGCCGTATCCGGAACGTTGGAATCAACGGGGTTTTAACACAACAACGTGAATGTAAACGACAAAATTCACGGATTCATAAGAACGTGAGTGCAAATTTAAATAACAACAATGAACTGCAATCAAACAATATAAACTAGGAACTGCACAACGCAATGCGAATGCCACAAATTCAGGCTGGAGAACAAGCGGTAAAAATCAATGAGATCAAGTCAAAATTGTACACAAAAAAATAAACACGTTTGTTTACTTCTAGAGTCATCGTGGTTTTCATAACAACCACGGCGTGTGGTTGTTATAAAACTAGAAATCTCCCGCAGGGTTTATTTCTAGTTATAATATAATATACAAAAATCAGTATATTCTGATGAGTACTACCATAGCAAAACCATTCAAATAACCTCTTACAAATTAAAACGTGCAATAATACAACATGTGAGAATGAAGTTACATTCAATTGAAGGGGTTCAGGCAATATTTATGGTACTTAACCAATTATTACTTGTAAGCATTATTTATGGTACTTTACCAAAAAAAATATTTCATATACAAATAATTGGATTACATATTTTCTAAGTTTTGTTGTTGTATTTGTTTAGTTTTGTTGTTATCTTCTGTTCTTTCTTGGATTGTATAAATAAAATAAAATAAAATAAATATAATGATACGCCACAGTTTCCAAATTATTCAGGAAAGCCGTTTTTCTGGAGGAAAACTCCAGAGTACCATACTGAGCAACAACGTGATTCTCTATATTGTGCTGCCATTTTCTGGGAAATCCAGAAACTAGTAAAATAACTAGCTAAAAACAGTATTGACAGTTTGATGTAAAAATGCCATTTTGATAACAGTGTTGTTTATCATTATATTGCTCGAAGCCCTTTACAATTAGTTTAAAATCACACTCTCTTGACCAAATCTAAGTAAGAATTTAATAAACTAAATTGATTTTAAAATTATAATTTCAACTCTAAACGTTTTTTTTTTCAATAAATTAATACATAACCACTGCCTCCTGCAAATAATAACGGTGAAAAGATAACAAAGGTAATCAAAAACAGGCGGATTTCCTGTTCAGAAAACTTGAAAACTTTTGACGTCATTGTTGTCACCACTTGGCAACTGCAAAAGGAACAATGGCACCAAAAGTGAAAACAGCAGGATGCGAACAAATTTGCAGAAGTCTATAGATGCCTCGATTCCTAGGTGAACCAATGGAATTTGATGTGGCTTGGTAGCAGGAGTTCCCTTTGCTGGAGGCGATTAAATCCACTCTATATACAGTACTTTATATACAAAGTATGTAAAACCTACCCAGCTTGGGCATGACATTTTTATCTCACCCCTAACATAGAAGTTTCGAATTTTCTCCACTTTTTCTGACCCACGCATTTCTCGGAATAACATTAGAAAAAGAACACCTCATCATTTTTCGGATCTCAATATTTATTCCGCTCACATCTCTCATCGTGTGAAGGAATTGATACGAAGAAAGAAAGTTTTAACCCTTTTGCCCCAAATATCCTGTCATCTGTCTGTATGTTTTGGATGTAAATTACATTTCAGAAAAGATGGATATTTCGATCCATTACATTAACATTCTTACAGTAAACATATTTTTGACAAAGTAGGGGTTGTCTATTACGACATACAAACAGAAATGGCATGATGTGATGTACGGTGTAGAAATAAAATTCTTTTCATGTTTGTTTTTGTGAGCGCTTGAATCGATTGAAAAGTTTTCAAATATTACATCCGTTACCGAAAATGTACAGAATCCAAGCATTTTATAGAATGCCTAGCGTCATTTAACAAAATTTAAAATAACACCTTGTATACAGGGTGCTTTTTCTCAAATGAGACAAGATAATATTATGCCTAATATTGCAGATACGTTGATTTACTGCAGTCATATGGAATATGATCAGAACATTCGGGCCAATCCAATGGTGTCAGTCATTAACCTCTAATTATTTTCAAGGTATTCACATTGTTACAACAGAAACCATGAACATGGCATGCCATAGAATGTTTGAATTCTATACATCCTCCTTAATTTATCGATTAATGGAACTAGTTTGGAATTTTAAATTAACTAGTGTTTTTTTAGTCCCAAATAAAAAATTAACCTAATTCTAACCATAAAATTACAGTATAAAATAGTATAAATAGTATATTTATTCCACCTGAAAGCTTGACTGTCCCTAGTATGGTGCCCTTTTCCTCTTTGAAATATGAACCGTTCATTCTAAGTCAAGCCAATACTAACGATGCTTTCCATGCTATCGCCCATATTCGCACCAAGCATACTGCGAATGCTGACGAAATTCTCTCCATCTACAAAGCGTTGGCATCATCTCTTAGCTGCTGCCTTCTTCACATCTCCAACCTAACCATAGAATGGGGCATCTCCTACAACGTTCACCACCACAACATGCTATCCTACGAGGAAAATCTGATCAGTTGAAAAAATCTGGTCAGCAAACTATGTGATCAAAGCCTATAAAACTTGTGCTCAAGTAGACGTGGTGGTCTACTTTAACTTACAGAAGGCTTTTGATTTGATCCCCCACAAGCTCCTGCTTAACAAGCTAGGCTCCCTTGGCATTCACAATGTCCTTCACCTGCTTGAAACATACAGCGTGAACCATTTGTGTCTGGTTCAACTTAATGCTGTTCACTCTCACTCATGAATGCTTAAAACCGATGTACCCTAGGGTTCTGTTCTTGGTCCACTCTTGTTCATTTCTTTTTTTTACGACCTGCCAAGTTGCATCACAAACAGTGATGTTTTGCTTTAGGCTGATGACGCCAAGATAATCAGAGAGATTAACAACTGTATAGATGCCTGTGCCCTACAGGTAAGCATCTACAAATTTTCAAGATGGTGCAGTATCAATGGCATAACGCTGGCAAGTGTGCATTCCTACGTTTCACCAATAAAACCTCATCGTCCGTTCATGAGTACATGGTTGGCTACCAGAAATTTTGCTCTCATAACAAAAGATCTGGGTTCGATCATGGTTTGTACCTAGTCCATTAATAAACAAACTACTGTTGTTAAAACAATGAACTCCAAGCACTAAAAGCAATTATAAAAATGGGTGCCATATTCACAAACTTTCAAACTTTTGGAATGCTCTACCGATCGCTGATTCTCCCCTTTCTATGTTCGGCTCTATGACACGGAAAGGCAATATTCAACATCAATCATCAACATCCTATACAAATTTCCGAATCATGACAATCCTGTCCTACCTACACTTAAAGTTAAACTTGTGATTGCTGATCTCAAATCACTTCAAAATGTCTTGCATGGACACATTGATGCCTCTCATCTGCTTTCACACCTGTACCTTCAAATACCAGCCAGGGGACTTGTACTCCTGCGTTCAAATTTTATCCACCTATCATTTCACAAGAAATTATGAGGACGTAATTCGCCAATGTTTCGAATGCTGAAAACCTCCAACGACCACCAAAACATTGTGGACATTTTCACCCGACCTCACAAGGCTAGGTAACATCATTCATGAACTGTTTTGTAATGTCAGTTCATTTTAATTTTTATTGTGCAGCTATGATTCCACTACTTGCTTATTTATGTTTTGTTTTGTTTGTTTTTTTTAACTCTGTACAAGAGGTGGGCATAAATAGGTTAACATCTAAAAAATTTTTTTTACAGTGATTTTACAACTTCGTTCTTTAATAACACGAAAATAAAAATAGATAGAAGAGACAGTTTTCAACGTCTCTTCCTTTTCTCTGAAGAAAACAATAAAATAATTCTCATGCACGTTTGTATATGTATGTTTGTACATGCATGTTGTAAATGTTTGTGCGTGTCGTAGAAAAGCGTAATAAAAAATGGCGACTTTCAGAAGAAAGTTCTTGGTTTGCGTAGTATATCGAGCAAAATTAGCCACACAGATGCAAAAAAGTTTTAGAACGAGGTATACCAAGTAGGCCTATTAAACGAGTATGGTATTTGTCTTACCTGTGTGTCAGATTTTCACTCGATATATCACGCAACGCAATGAGCCTTTTTCTAATGAGTCGCTATTTTTATTTTTTACGATACACATCCCACCTACAGCACATGTAAAAATTCGAGCGAGAAAGTAACTTTAAAAAATGGTGAACTTGTTGAAAACTGTTTCTTTCTATTCATTTTTGTTTTCGTGTTATTAAAAAACAAAGTTGTAAAATCACTGTAAAGAACCATATTTTTTAACTATTAAACTTACTTATGCCCACCCCTGTCTATGTTTATCATTATAAATGACTTGGTTCTTGGCTGTCTGCAGAGCTGGGCACCAATCTGCTAATCCGTTAATCGTTAATAACGGAAGTTAAAAAATAGTTAACAATTTAACTTTTAAGCTAACTTGAAAATCGTTAACAGTTGTTTTATTTATTTCCAACAATGCAACCAAAATAAAAATTGAAACAATAGACCTCCTAAAAGCTTAAAGTAAATCACCTGTGTATTACAGGGGAGTGATACATTGTCCTGCAATTTTACAGCACCACGTTAGAACACCGGTTGCAATATCGTTGTGATGAGTGAGATGGCATATTGCAACATTGTAGTGGCAAGTAAGTACAGTGAGGAAAGTGTGGTCATGATGTCCGTGTCAAGTGTACAATCGACTTCAGGCTTGCGTGGTCATGGGGGATGGCCACAATGTGTAAACATGTACATGCCATCTCACTTGCCACAACAATGCTGCAAGCGGTGTTCCAATGTGGTGGGAATTGCAGGACACTGGCACTGAGATGTAAAGCAAAAAAAACCTACTGTTTTAGCATAAAACCTAAAATCCTAAAAACATCTAAAAAGACTTATTTTACAATTTCAGAAAACTTTCAAGTAGTTTTGAGTGGTTTTAGAGCAAAAAACTTTTTACGTTAACGAATTAACGGATTCGTTAACTTCCGTTACATTGTTAACAAATAAACGGATTAAGAATTAACGAAGTTAACTTTTGATTAACTAAGTTAACTTTCTCATTAACTGTGCCCACCTCTGGTTGTGTGGTATACGTATTCAAATAAATTCCAATTTAATTTTGAAATAAAAGATTAATTTTACTTGTAAAGTATTACTCTTCTGCTAATGAAGCTAAAAAAATGTCAATTAGTATTTTTTTTTTCAAATGATGTTTTAATATGAAAAATATCTACAAAAAACAAACTTCTCGAAGTCACTCTAGTCCTTAATTAACATCAAATTAAACAAATATGAATTACATTTAATTTATTTTTAATTAAAATAACGAACAAAACATCGTTAAGAACAGGTTCAAAAAAGTGTACGGTCATTAGCTACTCCTTGTTCACTATTTTTGTCTCTTTTATGTCTTAAACAACATATTTTCTTCAAATGGATAATCGATAAAAAGTAATATCCTTTGAAAGGTGAAAAAAACCTCTTCTTACGGTTTAGAAAATCCGAGCTTATTATTTGCGCTATTTATTGCTGAACTGGATATTTTCTAGTTCAATAACCACACAAAATAAAGATGTGCGCCAAAAAAATAAAATGGAAAAGTGCCTTTGGTTGCTTGACATTTAAAATTGTTTGCGACGCAACAGGTGGGTAGGACTCAATTCCCTGTTGGTACATTACCTGGATAATATGGCAACAACCACATGCCACCTAAACCATCAGACAGGATGAAATTATGATAAAGCGATGCAACGAATCGTTTCGTTAGATGAACAACAAACACATGATTGACATTTTGCCTTTAGGCCAATGTTGAATTGATTTAAGCACCAAAAAGTGTTGAAAATGAAGTGTTATTCTTTCCATCAAACACGGGTTTTAAACACGTTTATATACATTTTACACATGCCTGAAAATTCGTAGTTTGCATGCTATTCGGATTGGTTCATAGTGCCGTTTGACTCTCTTTAATTAGTCCGGCATTAGTCTACGCTTAGATCATGACTTAATGGCCTAATTTTGTGCATCAACTCGAAAACTGTAAAAAGTGAGTTAATTCACTATAGTTTAATCAATTGGAAAGTACCTTTATATTCACGACTTCAGAGAGTTGAATAAAGTTTAATAATAATTTTAAAATTTTTATCTCGACTTACAATCTTTGAAGTTTTGTCAAATTCGGTTCAATCAAATTTGATTCGTGTATCCACAGACAAACAAGAATTTTATTCATATATACAGGGTGTACCGTCACCAATTTCAAAGAACAATTTCTCGTTAACTGCTTAAGCTAAATCAAAACTAAACTTATTACATAAAGCTCAAATCAATATCTTGCCAATGATATATAAGTAGTATAACTCTATGCTATGGCTTCCATAGTTTGTCCGTAATGACCGCGCGAAAAAGACGTACACTAAAAAAAAAATATTTGTAAAACAAGTACATTAAAAATCCTTTTTAAGCATACTCTTTATAAACTGGCATATACCGTTTGCCATAATGGTTTTTAA
>JAQIWH010008386.1:0-10325 GCA_034695005.1 Cryptops parisi | reverse complement strand
ATTTATTTTACATTTGATTTATGCGAATGATTGAAAAACTTATGCAGTTCTCGTTTTATGTGTTTAGTACATTGGACTATACAGTGTATAAACTACTTTAGATGGCAGCACATGTTTAATTCCCAGCTTACTCACTCACAAGTAAAGCTAATAATAAATAGTATAAAAATGAATTAGGCCTAGTTCACTATGGTTTAGCACGAAGAATTTTTAGAATATGTACTTTAGTGCTGATACTGTATAGGGTGTCCGAACAGCAATAAAAACGTATAAAAGCTGTAAACGTATAAACGTATAAAGTTGTAAAAACAATTTTCGAAAACTTTGTACAAAGTTACAAAATTTAAAAAAAATTAAAGTTAATGTAATGACATTCTATTTATCAGAAAAACTACAAAAAAACTTGCTTCTTATAAACACTATTGTTTACAACTTGTTTTCAATACTTTGTCGTTAAACTCGAGCTAGTCTTTTCAATGGGCTAAAAACCAATGCTAGTGTTTACCGTCAAGATTTACGGCGTTTTTTTTCTTTAAAAAAAAAAAACAAACGCGCCCCCATCAATGAAAACGTTACTCGTGTAGAAGTTACAAGGACGAAAAAAAAAAGACGATGACACCAAGGAAAAAAACTAAACAAAAAAAAACACAAAAAACCGAAGACGAGTTTGAGAAAAAGTGGACCAAGAAGGAGAAGAAGACAGTGGAATGTCTCTATCGGTTCATTTCCTTCTCGCGCTTCGATTCCCTTCACATGCCTCGCCTTAAAGCTATACGACGACCAAGATCTGTGGATTTTCCCAAACCGTCTGTCGACGGTCATCACAAAGTAGTGACTTTAACGCGTAGTAGTGTGGAGCCAACGGAAAGTCGTGAACACTAATTAGAAGTGGACAACATCCACCATGATAATGATGATGACAGCGAAGCACGAGAGCATAACGACAAGCTCGCAAGCGTGAACACATGGAAAAGATGAAAAGTCAACTTCTTATATATAAAAGAGGAAAGATGGGACGCCTTTTGCAAGCTTTCTTGTCAACTCAGCAGCTGTCGTTGCTTCTGCTGTCTCCTCTTTCTTTCCCCCCTCCCTTTCATAATCGACCTTGTAAACCCCCTCCTAGAACTGGCTTTACGCGATTATAAACCGTTGCAACTAATTATCGACGCGCTAGAAGGCTTTCCATCAAAGAGAAACTATTACATAAACTCTTATATAAGCTTCCCTGCAGTACAATCTTGCAACAATGGAAGACAACCAACAAAATTGCTGCCCGAGTTATAAAGTGTGACTCAGAATAACTAATCTAACTAATTTGTTGGTTGTAATTTGTTCTTAGTGATGAATAAAATCATTAAAACAAACTATGTGCGTACATAAATGCAAAATGTTTCAGTACACTTTTACATCAAATGCAAAAAAGCGTTGTACGGTAATGAAATAGTTTAGTCGCGTAAGTTGCTAAAAGTTATACAGAGCGTTCTTAAAAAATCAAATCAAATTTTAACCAAATACTACGGATAAAAACAAAGCAAGAAAATCATATAAACATTGGCCCGGAAATACTTATTTGCATATATCCAGCGCTTATGAGACAAATTACGTTACTTCACCCTGTGTTACCTTTGAAGTTATGCATCTTCAGACCAATGTTTATATCGATATTTTGCATTGTTTTGATGCGTGGCATCTATGGTTAAAAGTTGACTAATCCTTTAGGAACACCATGTATTACAGATAAGTTATGAAAAAATTATTGCATGTATTTTAAAGTACAGTGGAATCAGGTATTATAACCACGGATAATGTTATCAATCGGCTATTTTCATCAGAATCAGTCGGTTCCAAATCAATGTTCAATGTTCTTTAATACATAGTTTAATGTTATCCAAAAAAAATCACAATAAGCGAATTTTACTGTATTTCAAATTATAGTTTTTTGTAAATAAATACAAGTCTCACTAGAGATACAAAATCACAACTTTCAAATACACTATTTCCAAGCAACTTACGACACTTCACAAACAAAATCTTTATTTCACATATCGTCGGCTTAGGGTGTAAACCTGTTAACTCTATTTTGGCACATTTTAAGATTAACATGCCATTAACATAATACCATAAAAAAGTCGCATCAATAATGAATACCAGTTCAGCTCAATTTGACTTCTAACATAGTGTAAATGTGTATTGAAAAATGTTTTTCTCTATATAATTCATGTACTTTTATTTACTATTATGCTTCTTTTTGTAAATTTACTAAATTGAAGTTAGCAGGCTTACACTCTAAGCCGACAATATTACGTTCACCAACAGTCTACCTTTAATATCCAACTTTTTTTTCCTACTCAAAAACTTCTGTAGATTCGTTTATGCCTTTGGGTCGATTCGTGAACACAAAGTTCCCATTTTCCCAACTGAGTTCCCATCATGTGTCAAGGTAAACTACCCGCATCTCCTAAGATCTCTCGATCGTTAAGACATTTCCAATGGGCAACATTACCTCGATTATTGATCGTGTCCTTATATTTAACTTCATTTTTTTTCCACCCTGTATTTTCGTACGAGTCCCTGTTTTCATTTTCCAATCCAACAAGCGACACTGATTAATTCATGCTTTTTCACCAAAAATGGCAAAAGGGAACCGCACGAAATCATAGATTTTGTTTTGGCTCCAAATGCAAAGTGCTTTTCGAGAGAATTCGTAAGTGGAACCATTTGGTTCGTTTTTGTTTGGTTTTTTTTTTCTCTTCATTTTCTTTTTGCTTATTTCTTCCTCCTGCACTTCCTTTGAGAACTAACCTGATTCAATTTGCTTTTCCATTTCCAAAACTTATTTTTAAACATAAATCCGAATACAGTTGTGTGCGTGAGTTTTCAATGTTTGATGATGCAATTGTGGGTCTTTATATTCATAGCTTTGCTTACCGAACGTTTGCTCAAAATAATCTTTAACTAAAATAAATAAAATATACCGAGTTGTATTTATTATTTTGTATTTATTTACTTTATAAAATTATTTTGAGGGCTTCCTGGTCCGCCACACCAATGTTTGGTGTGGTAATTTGAAGAATTTTTTGACAACTATAAATTCAGTTTCTTGACCAACCAATGAAAACTGGTTGGCAAAAATTGAACGTCACAGTTGCCCATTAATTTCTCGAATTGCCACAGCAAAAATTGCGTAAGTCAGGTGTGGCCTTTACTGTATATTGAAGTATAAAATGGGTACTTTCTTGTTATAGCGAGGCCCGTCTGATGTTATAATTTGCTTGTACTTGGTTATGGGTTTATTTTGCAGGTTAGGTTAAAAAAACAAAACAAAATTATACATTTAATACGTTTCTTTGTTTTTCTTAACCTAACTTGCAAAATAAATTCATAACCAAGTAAATGAATCCATAAACAAATAGCAACATCAAATGGGCCTCGCTATAACCGGAAAGTATCATAAAATGTTTTAAACCCAAAAAATTCAAAATTGTAACCTAGGCTATATAAACATATACTATACATTATTATATAGTAGTAAAAAATAAATTCTTAAAAATTAAATATGCAAAAATAAATATAGGCTTACTAATAAAATACTCTTTCTGTCCCAAAATATGATATACATTTAGCTGGTTTTTTGTCTCAAAATATGGTATACGTTTATCACAGTATGTAATTACAATTCAAAATGTTTGTAAATTGCGTAAATTATAAAGGTATTCTATAATAAATGAAGCATTGTTTTACTTACTTATATGAGTATTATAGATTTTTGATTTATTATACAGGGTGATCCAAAAGTTAGGGCTCAAGTAGATTATTGAGCTTTTTTGGTACAAAAGATGTACAAGTACTTTCTCATTTCGCTTTTCAACTGTCAATTATTTCGATTTAGTGTGTCTACTGTGTAAAGCATAATATTCTAAACCCGTATGTTTATTATTGCAGTTACAACCGGTGTCGTTTTAAATTAAATACATTTTCACATAGCATGACACTGTCTATAAATTGTAAGTTGCAAAAACTATCTTACATATCATAAAAAAAACCACATAATCTAATAATAAATTATTATTGCCACAAATGTCGATAATCGAAAACTTTCACATAACATGTATACCATATTTTGGGGCAGAGGAAGTATATCATGTACAAATATAAAATGACTTTTTAATGAACGCTTACATCAGATTTTAAATTTTTAAAATCAAATTTCAATTGACACAGAAAAAAAATTGAAATCTATTACATCTCATATCACAATTTGAACTTTTTTTTTTTGATATAGTTGCAATTTTTACAGCTCGAGTTGTTAAAAATTTTAAGAGCAATTTTCCTGCCCGTGAAAACGATTTTCTAAGTGAATTTAACTCAACTTTAATATTTAATCGATAATCGCCAACTTAATTTCGTTTTCTGGGTTTTTATTGCTTCGATGCTATTCGAGCATCGTAAGATGGAAAAAAAAAGTAGAATTCCTTGGAAAAAGAAGCAAGAAAATAATAAGAACCCACCCCTCCATTTATTTATGAAAAATTAGCACTTCATAAATTTTGCGATACGATCCTCTTTTATCGAAAAAATGTCACATTTTTCACATCCCCAAAAAAAAAGTTTCTTTCCATTTATATAGTGTACATGTAACAAAACTAACATAAAAGAAGTCTGCACATCATCAATAAATTTTCTAACCTGTTTCCTTTCAATTATTATTATCCTGTCCAAACACTATAAAGATCACATAAAAGAAAGGATTTCAAGATTAAAAAAAAATGAAACTCGTGTATATCAAAATATAAAGAAAAACAGATCTTTTTTCAGCTAAATGTCAAATAAAATAACTTACACGAAAAAGTAACAAATCCTTGTTACACAAAAAATTCGCGTAAGTTATTGAATTATTTTATGTATCTATAAAATGGATTAGCGTTTATGAACTATAATGGTTATATCTTTTTAATTTAATTGAGGAGTTGGGTGGAAAAACTATACAAATCCACTTACCCCCTCGTTATTTCTTAACTAGTCTATAGCATAAAGACATTGGGTTGCCTATAATTTACACTTTCGGACTTTTTGAAAAATGAATAGGGAACGCGATTATTGTAAATTTAAAATGTTTTGTGATTTCTTTCTTTTTGTCGCTTTACTTCATAGTTGTTTCACTCGCTCGTTTCACTACCAAAACAATGGAAAAGATATTGGTCTTTGGAAAAACGGCGTAAAAGCAATTTATAAATAAACACGATATTTGGATTAACGGTGTAATTACATTTCAAAATTAACCCGTAACTTGAGGCCTGTCAATTAAAGTTAACAGATTTTTATTTGCAAAAGCTGTCCATTTTGCCTTCTATAAATATACAGTTGACAAGAATATATTTAATCTTAAAATTTAAAGATATTAGATCAGAAGTTTTTTGCTCTTTTCTCAAAACTTCATTTTCGAGTTTCGTCGTTATTCCACTCCTGAATTGAGAAGTAAAAAGCAGAAACTCACAAATGTAAGAAAAGTCGATAGATTGTGAATGAAAGTGATTCCACTTTTATTTCACAAATCAGCGAAGCGTTGGCTACAGTACACTTGCACACATAGAGAATACATAGTAAAAATCACGTTTTTTTTCAGCAAGTGACATGTTAATTGAAAAGTGTTTATAAAATAAAAAGATACTATTTCACAAACGTAACGTTTCCGAAGACGACATATAATACATACATACTGTACATTAGTCACCCCAAATGTTTCTTAATACCCGCGTAAAAAAATAGCTTTTCAATGTAAAACAAAAAATGGTAACCCAGAGATGTGAGACAACCTTTCAATCGTGTTTGCCCACCCACGTTCGCTACATGGACGTGCTGGGGATGAGGACAACCACCTCCGCTGGTGGCAGCCCAGTCCCCAGACTTGATGTCATGTGATTTCTTGTTGTAGGAGTACGTGAAAGATACAGTTTACATACCCCCCAATGTCCCGATCTCCACAGGACCATGGAGAAAAATATCACACGTGCTGAAAAGGCCCTTCTACCAGACAGAGAAACCAAGTCGATCTGGTTTTGAAGAAATTAGAACCGATTGGATGCTAGTCGGGCGGGCAAAGCGTGCACATTTTTATTTTATTTTTGAATTTTACGTCCCTTAGAGACAAATAGATAATAAAAGTAGGAGCGGAACAACATGTTAAGTTAATTAAATAAAATAAAGAGCCTGAATTTCGCCCCCAAGTCTCTTCATCTTACCTCGACACCTTATTAGATGACCTAAAAGCCCAAAGATAATGTTTTGACATTGCCTTTTTAAAATTATCCGTTTATCTGGAAACAAAGCCAAATGACCTGTATAACCAATTGTTAGTATCCAAAAATTAATTTGTAAAAGAATTCATTAATGACAAACAAATAATTTCGTCCCCATGAAAAATTTCCGAAAACATAAGTTTTAATTTAAAAAAAAAAAAACTTTATTCTTATTTGCAAAACGTCACTACAGAAGTAATAGATAATTAGTCGAATGTAGTGAGTTAATCCTGTACCACATTTTATACTTATATAAAATTTTAAACACAGGTTTGTGAAAGTTTACTTGGAAAAAAAAGCAAAGAAAGATGATCATTTAACCTTCCAAGCAAGTACACAAATAAATTTCACTGTTTTTGACGCCAAATCATGTTTCATGAACCTACGTGAAATACTTTCTGCAGCGAATCCATTGTTCACTATAAGCTCCTAATTTCGTCCCCTAAACAAAATAAGGAACATGAAAGGAGACGAAATTAAGTACAAATCTTGAAACTGACAACGCGGCTTCTACCTCCTCGTCTGACACCACGGAGGCAGGTTTTCTCGGGGTTTTCCCCGTTTCCTCCTGCTTCATAAAACCCTGTTCCATGTTTATCATTCTCATTTCTGTATTTTTAGTTTCAATAAAGTCTGAGGACCAAATGACATAGCTGTAAAGCCAGTCGGTGCCCTCGTTAAACTCAAGTTCTACCTCCTCAACAAGTGAACCCGATGGCGCATAATTCACAAACCCTTTAATTGACACCATACTTAAACACATGGCAAAGACTACAAAATTGTGCTTTCACTAGACGTAAAAGACTATTATTAATGACCCGGCAAAGAACTCATCTTACTAGCAAAAGCCGGGTTTTAATTGGACTTGGCAACCAACTGGACTACAGTACCACTTAAAAAAAGGGTCCATTGAAGTTACTAAGTGCAAAATTGCTGCATAAAAGTGAGCATAATTTTAGACCCGTAGACCCGTTTTTTAGTCTTTGATCGAGAATGCGACTTTTATTACATAAATGTGCGAAATTTCATCTTACAAGCTATTGTAGTTTTCGAGAAAAAGGTATCACAAGATTCAGCCAAATGCCGATTTTGGTACAACTGGAATTAAGAGAAACTCGCTTCGCTCGTTTCAATCAAGAAACGAAAAACGTTCATAAAATATTAACACAAAGTCCCTGGACCACCAAACTTTCACAGCTAACTCTGACTTTCTCTGGGCAGGCGTTCTGAAGCCAATACCAATCCTAGCAGAGAAACGGAAGAAAACTAAATCGAGCACGAGGGCGAAATTTGGGCCCTTATGTTTTTTTTGAAAGTTTCTTTTAAAATGACAGAAGGATTATGGTTGTCGAACACCAAACTTTGACAGTCGCACTTCCAATTAAAAGTTGTCATCACTGTATAAAGTAGTAAAAACAGAAATTACGTGTCTGTGAAATGGTACCCTTTTTTGTAAACAACCTGTATATTTGTATATGTAATAAAAAAAAATCGGTACATGGCTCACAAAACGCCAATGATCATTACATTCTACATGAGTGTACCATTGGTATCTCTACAAATCTCCAACCGGTCAGCGACATTGCAAAACATATTTACAAGAATTTGATAAAAGAAAATGGTAGCGTGATATAGAAAAAGTTGTTCAGTACGTTTATGGAATTTTTCACCAGAAAAACCGCTCTCCTGAACAGTTATAAAAATATGGCTTATCATTATATTGCCTGAAGCTCGTCGATTATAATTTAGACCTCTACAATACAAACCGACGTTTACATATTTACATGTTAAAAAAGTAATAATTGCACAGCATTGGAACGAACACCGAAATAACAAAAAAGTGCAAGTAATCGTTGTTGATTAAATGAAAAGAACATTAGTAGTAGCGTGAAACCATCGTTACGTAACAACACAACACCTTTGAGAAAAGAAATAAAATTCCCCTACAAAGTGTTTCATGTAGATAAATAGATATCGTCATGTGTAGACACAAAAAAAAAGAAGAATTAAACGAGAGAAAAAAAAACGGTCTTTTAACGTCTTTCCAAACTATCTTTTCTCCTTATCATCACAAAAATGCAGGGGGTTGGAAAAGAAACAGGTCCAGCTGCGACCGCAAACTCTCCCACGTGCCTTTTAGCGGGCCCCTTCTTTTTCGCCTCCAAGCACTCACCGAATGGCCCTTAAAAGCTTTTTGTGGTCGCACGTGGCCAAGTAGTTTATCCCAACCCACCCCTTTAGACTTCCTTTTTTTTCTCCCCCCTCCCCCCATGCATCCCTCCCACGCAAAACGTGGTGGACCTTCTCAACAACTTCGGGACCCAATGACGTCTGCCACACGCTTCTTTAACGACCCCAAGGTTCACCCTTATTACTTAGCGATGAGCTGTGCTGTTTGGTGTGGCCAACACCAAACACCTCCAAGGACACAACAAAACAATGTAACGAGAGACGGAAAAAAACAAACCCAAGACGACAGGGCGGGTAAAAGAAAGCTTACAACAAACCTAGTAGCAGTAATACAACCATTCATTTTTTATGAAGAGAAGAGTGAGAGAGAGACACACACTCCGATGAGAGTTTGGTCCATTTGGACTAAGTGCTACTACAGTGGTAATAGGCTGATGAGGCCAAAAGCCAATCCTACCACTGCCGAAGCTACCAAAAACCAGTTGTACGAGTGGGTTACCATTTTTTCAATACCAGATGTTTTTCATCGTTTTTTTCTCGTTTTTATTTTATTGTGGTTGATACATGTATGACGTCATTATCAATAATATCGGACCAATGTCTATAAATTGTTACCTAGTTACGCCAAAATCTTTTGGGAGTATTGCCATTCCGCAATATCTAACCATGGTTACACCGATATGAAATGTTCGGATGTAAGTACTAATATCCACTTTAAGGTACAAGAGAATGCCATCTCGAAAAAAAAAATAATGACCGTCTATAACTTCTGGAAAAAAAGATATAACTTTTCGGAAACAGTCGTTCAACCTTAATAAAAATTTCAGTACCATTTCCAACACGTCCAACATTTTTAACGACATTTAAAGACGAAAAGTAGCAAAAGGTGACTAATGGGTTACGTGCACTACTTTTTTTTTTTTACACATCTAGTTTTTATTTCTCAACTTAAAAATATATCATAAAAAAACACAACATAAAAACCTCATGTATTTGGTTGCCTCACCCCTTCCATGTCTTACAATTTCATGGTAGTTGTACATTAACTTTTTTTGTTCTCGGAATCCAAGTTAATCGATTACACAGTCTCAAGTTAAACATTGAAGTTGAACAGTTGATGAATGAAAACATAATTATTGTCATTTTTGTAAACATTTTAACAATGAGCATCCTCTATATAATTTTCCAGATCTGTGTGTGTGTGTGTGTGTGTGTTCACTTAACGAGGTTGTTGTGAGTAACGGGTAATAAGCAGCGAAATAATATAAATACAACAATGATTATTACAACCATTCCAGCATCCGTCATTGTTGACAGAGCCTCCCTTCAGCAGCTATGAAAGCGCCACCAAGTGTAAAAATGCTGAAATTGATACTCTAACCGTGATAACGAATACTGCCAAGCAATATGAATTGAAACAATAAATAAGTATAACGAATGTTGAGAAGCAACATGAGTTAAAACAATGAATTGCGTGATGAAAACAAAAAACAAACATATCCATGATGGAATATTTACTAGTTGTTAATATGAATAATGCTCACGTGCAAAATCACTACCTATAGTCGTAACTACACTGATAGTGATTTTTGACGTCATCGCTATCGGCATATTGATCACGTAAAGAATCACTATTATTAGTATAATATTACTATTAATAGTATAGCTACGACTGATCATTGTCATAAACTGAAGTTGATCACTGTTAGTATAATGATCATGTGCAAAATTACTCTGCAAATTGATTAAACAAAATATTACCTAAACAACTTCAATTTCCCCACCCTCAAATACATCATATAATAAAAACTAAGGTAAACAAGAAAGGAAAAGACTTAC
>JAQIWH010008385.1:0-10326 GCA_034695005.1 Cryptops parisi | reverse complement strand
TGAAAAACTTAATATTGGACAAACAATAGTGCTCAGTATTGATTTCGTTCACACTGAGCCAAAATGAGAGTCAATATTAATTTTTCACAATAAGCCATAAAAAAACTACAAAACTTGATCATGTTCGAGATGTAAAAAATAATGAAATTTATTGAAATTTAGGAAAATGGGATATGATTTAAATGGAATAACATTTTGCAAACAGATAAAGATATACCCGGTGTTCCTCCATGATTAAACCATCTTATTACCTCCATGATTCAACAGAGTACATTGCTCATATAGATTTGTGAAAAGTGACTGGTTAAGAAAACAATTTTAAATTAAAAGTCAAAAGTTTTAGGATAATCTTTACCTGTTATTTTCTTTCCTGTAATACCCGATGATGGAATCTGTAAAATAGCATTCGAAAGATTATTAAAATATTCCGTGTATTGACTGCAAAATATAAAACATGTATTCCATAAATGTTTGTGTGCTAGTTATGATGTACGTAACGATATGGGACCGTGTTACTAATAAATTAATTCAGTACTTACTAAAGGAACCAGTTGAATAGTTTCTGCATCTGCAAAATAATTAAAAAACACTTTTTTTAGAGTTTTCTATATAATTCCTAATTCGTTCACAATCAAACTATACTTGTAACATGTTAATGAGTCATTTATTAGGACATTGCTCTAAATAACCCCCCGTAAGTTAGAAATACACGTTTATTCAATAAATACTATTAATACCATCTAAGAATTGATGGAACTATGGACAGATTTATTTGAGAGATGAATTAAAATAAAAATATAAGGAGTTATTTTACCTAATGGTTCAATGTTTCTTGCTGCAAATGATGAACTCTGTGAACACGTAAGATCCAATGATCAGTCAGATGTTAGGGATACATTTAAATCAAGTTAACAAATCTGTGAAATGTAATTTTATTATGATTTGCATGGTTAGCATAATAGAGCTAATGTTTCTTTAACATTGTATGATGGTATGATCTCACTATAGTTGTATAAATAACGTACATGAGTTACTTTTTGCAGTCTATAATTTTTATAGTCATAAATAACAAAATTTTTATAACTCAACGGTATTTTATATGTTAAATATAGAATTCTCAACAATAAAATTCTCGGTACCTAGATACTTCGTTTGTTTAGCTAACTTAAACTGGCCTCCATGCTCACATACAGTATATATGATATTCCATAAATAGTTCACTTATTATTTCCTGGTTTCCTATATATTATATAACCTTCAACGTAGTAATGAACTTCATGCCTATATTGATGACAATCTACTTCCTTACACCAATATGAAAAAGGACAAATCATATCGTAGATTGGTTCATAAAAAATAATTACCTGAATAAGATTAGTAACTGGCATTCCGAACACACCGCATCAAACTCAATAACATAAAGACCAGCCGCTTAAAATTAAACAGTACATCTATTTCTAAACAAATAAATCGATTAAAGTTCTTGGTTTTTGGATAGACAATAACGTATGTTTTTTCAAACAAAAACCGACAACAATTATTCAAAGGATAAATCGTCAGATATATCTTGTCAATTGCGGTACATAGAAAACGTCATCACTTATTTGGAGAAAAGTAACCATTTAAAATCAAAAACAATCATCAGTTACGCATTTATCATTTGGGCTGATGCCTCCAACTACCGTTTGTCCAATATGCACTAAACCGCAATCCGAGGCTTATTTAACTGAGTTAAATATAGTTCCATTTCTACGTTTTTGAAAACCAGGAAACTTTTTAACACTAAGCAACTTATTAGATACCATCGACAAAGTGGCGGATTTAGAGCTGACTTCTGAGGGAGAGGGGGTCACCTAAAATGTTATGACGAATATGTCTAAAAATTACACCTTTTTCTTGACAAAAGGTGTCTACTAAAGATTTTTCTTGACACAAACTCCAAGTGAATGTTTGTGTTTAGAACTCAAAATATGCACAATTAGCGCTTTTTGCCTCTTTTTTGTTTACGAAAACTTTTTTTTTTCATGAAAAAAACATGTTCTGGGGAATTTGAAACTCCCCCCCCCCCCACTGTAAATCTGCTAGTGCCATCGACATAATCGAATTTTCTAAAGTCATGTTTAATCCTAAGCATTCGTTACATTTCCTTCGTACACACATCCACATGCCCACAAAAGACACTACTCGGGCCACGCAAAGTTTTACATTGGTTCCTCTCTTCAAAACACTCCAACTAATATCTCCGCCGTTACACTTGCAATACATTCTCCTACTGGTAGAGTATTTTTTAAGGAATGTTCACTGGGCGACAAGCCTTACATTTTGAAATCGAAAAGTTACATTTTTTACATTATTTTTTTACCTGTTTGAAAAAGCATACATAGACGATAGACATTACTTTCTTTTCTTTTCTTTTGTTTTAAATCTTAATGTACCTTTGTTTATTGTTGATTCTTGTCACCCAGTACTAATTTTTAAAAATTTGCCAGGCGACAGATTTTCTTCACTGGGCGACAAACGTGTCATCCAGTGCCAATGTTAAAAAACGCTCTGCCGATTGAAACCAGTTTCCAACTCGACTACGATCATTCGGATCGGTACGTCTCGTACCCTTCATCGGATCGGTACGTCTCGTCACCGTCAGTGTAGCCTACTGCTTTCAGCATTAGACTACACTATGATTATGTATTCTATGACTATTTATGACTATGATTATGTATTCGGGTCAAGTCAAGTGAAAAAAAAGTATATGGCTGTGAAATAGCCACATACTTTTTTTCATTTCACGGTACTGTACCGAGAATTAAAAGACTATTTCACGGAATTGTACCAAAATTTAAAACGCTATTTCACTGAACTGTACCAAGAACTAAAATGCTATAACACGGTACAAATAAGCATTTGGCAAACATGTATTTCATAAAATACATTAACATTCTATTTATGCCCCACTAATCCTTTCAGTTCTTATGCAGATAGAAATATGCATAATAAAATGTTTTCAGTCGGTGTTTCCCATATTTTGAATGTCCGTCAGTCGGTCTAAACATGAAACAGATTGCATTCTTGAAATCTTTTCTAATATATATAAAAGAGGAAGTTTGTTTGTCTGTCTCTCTGTCTGTTTGTTTGTTTGTTTGTCTGTTAGCTATACACTCACACACCCCTTGACCGATATCAGCCGAGTCATATTTACAGTCACTCTTTAGGTCCCAGCCGAGGTAACCAAAGAGTTTTCAGATTCCCACCTCTCCCCAATACCCCCACACGCGAACGTCAAAAACCCCAACTGTTTCCAGAACAACAGTTGGTTACAATCCAACGTTGCTTTTCTTCAGATGCTTCACTACGCACTAAGCAGCGTGCGTTGAACATATATTTGTTTAACTGTAAAACGCGAGCAAAGCCGCGGGTACTGCTAGTAAGCTTATATGGCAGAAGTTGAGATGTTAGAGACAAATGCGAAAAGGAACTTACGGGCGTAAACCAGCAAACGGATTATATATATTTACTACAATAACAGAAGTCTTCACAGCTACTGCGACTACTAGCTAAAACACAAGAAGCCTTTACATTAACTGCGACGACTAGCGCACGGCACCTGCAACCCCATCATCCACGCAACCCGTTTCGCCTGCCTGAAGAAATCTGTATCATGTTTGGACAAAATATTGGCGAGACGGGTAGATGCGTAGTCCAATGTTATATTTTTTTCTGTAGAGGCGGTGGTCAAGCATGCAGAGGGTCATTATAAACGATATCATAAAACTGAGATTATTTATTATAAGTTTTTATGAGAAAGTTGCCCTGCTTTAAGTACCAAATGTGAAATACGTCAACAATGAATGTATCTATATATTTTTGATTTCTCTAATTAAAATGACGTGCCTACATAGAACATGGTAGTGTTCTCAAAAGCTGCATGAGCATATTGTGGTACCGGTACTTGTTTCGTAAACCTTTAATTTTTTATCAAAGATCTTTTTACACTTGACACCATAAAGTGCTTCGTTTTATAGACAAGATCAACACAAAGAATAGACAACTAGCATTTAACAAAAAGATTTCTGATAAAATGGGAACAATTGAAAACAACAGAAACGGTAACGGTCAATTAAACAAAACAGCAATACCAACAACTGTAAACGTGCCTGTGCAGTCATTTAGACCGACTGACGGATATTCAGAAAGTGAGGTCGACCAACTGAACATTTTACGAGCATTATGCGTAGCTTGCTTGAGCAAAAACTGGAAAAGCTGGAAGCGCAATCGAATATTTGTATACGAAATGGATGTTTGTCAAAAGTATATTTATACCTTGAAATAGCTTTTTAATTGTTGGTACAGTACAGTGAATAGCTTTTTAATTCTTGGTACTGTTCTGTGAAATAACCTTTTAATTTTCGGTACAGTTCCGTGATATAACCCTTAATTTTCGGTACAGTACCGTGATATAGCCAAATCGATTAAAAATACGTGTGGTGTACGGAAAGTACACATGTACCCAACTCTCTTACATATGTACTGTACATGGTGAGATCAAAACATTTAAATATTCGAGAACTTGTACTGTACAAGTTCATTGTTTTTACAATCCATCGGGATCAACAGATTCAATACATTAAAAACGGGAGAAAAAGTTTTTAAATAATCAAAACGAACCAATAGACAACTCAGTGTCCAAAAATAACCAGTAGTACAATGTACATTAGCACAGTGTCATCGACATATGTGTAATGTACATTAGCACAGTGTCATCGACATATGTGTATATAGTAAAATTTAATGGGAGTGTATGCAGTTGATTGACAATAACTGCGAACAAAGTCGCTGCCAAATAGCTACCCTGGGTGACACTACGGTTAAATTTTAAACGTGTAAAATCTTTATTTTTAATCTGGATATAGCGGTGGTTAGACATATAATGAATCAACCACCTCAAACATAAGTTATGTACAAGTTATACATAATTTTAAACGACTATAAAAATAAAACGAATCTATAGCAAAAAAAATTAAGGCACAAAAATGACTATCAAATTCATGACCACATCACTGAACTATGACCTAGTAATCAAAGAATAACGTACAGTATGCACACATACTTTATATAATCGAACACAACTCACCCCTGACGTCTGACAACTTGCATTGGAAGGACGTCTTGAAAAACTCGACTTATTTGAAAATCTTTTCCAATATGCTTGCAATGCGTTTCTCTTGGCAATACATACGATTGAAATCACCAATATTACAAATGATGACACTAATGCTGACACTAAAACGACAACATCGATTTCCTGTTTCTCAACAGTTTCTGTTGCAGGTATATTGAAAGTTATATTGTTATAGTTTGTGTTTTTGTAATTCATTTCCGAGTTAAAAGTTAAGGGTTGATGAATAAAAACGCACATTTGCATTTTGGCCATCGTTCGTTCTTTGATGCACGTGAATTTGCATATCGTGTCGGTGGGGAGATCGAAGACGATGGTTTGTGGGAAGAAGGTCAAAGCATCGACATGAAACGAGTACACGCGCTTGTATTTTACGAATCCCACGTACACTTCGTAAAATCCTTCGATAAAATTGACGTAGGTTAAACTTAGTTTATCAGGGTTTCCTTCAACAATTTTCGTTGTAAAAGTTGTCATGGCGAAAGCCAAATTCATCGTTACAAGCATCGGCGAAACAAGCTTAGTTTTCGTAACAAAAGCTGGTTTCCGTCTGAAAAAATCATTTTTTGAGACAGTAAATGCATCGCCATACACTTCTGATATAGTTTTTCCTTGAAATTTATAGAAAAAGCCACCATCGCGATAAAAATTTGTGGCATTGAGTTTCCATTTATATTGAGGAATGTCGTCGTTGCAGTTCTCTACATTCACTTTCACGAGACGTTGAAGTCTGTCTCGTGGTACTCGATACATTATATTTCGATCGTTCTTTTGAAACCAGCCAAGTTTATGTAAATCATCTTTGGCTTTAGGATTGATGGACACATTTCCGTAGAACTGTTGAGTCTCTGCCGAATAGTAAATCCACTGGTCCGTCAAGTCCATTCGAGAGTCATTCTGGATTTGGTCCATATCGAAGGTTAACACGACTTGGTCGCTAAGAGCGAGACGGTGCACCCAGCTCGGAATAGATAATTGTACACTTTCTGTCTTACGCTGGTGTATTAGTGTCAGCTGAAATGTGATGGTAAACCACTCCGACAATTGCAATTCATAAGCCGTATATTTTTCTTTAACATCGTGAACAAAAAAATAAGCCTGGCAACAAATTTTGTAATATTGCTGAGTTCGGCAAACTCCGTCATTTGGGAATTTGAATTCCAAGTTGGAACATGTCAAGCGTTCTGTTTGATTTTTGTTGCAGTCGTTTTGTTTTTCATCTGTTTTGGTAGTACAGTAAGTTTTGTAAAAATTATCGCACGTGCATTCGCAATCTAAACGGACTTCGGGATGATAGAACGAATACGTTTCTTTCCAATAATGATAGAACTGAGCTCTACTTTGTTGAAGTTCAAGGATAACATCTGCAGTTTCTAGTTTAACACACACAGGTTTATCTCTTAATTCAATGGATTGATTCGGCAGTTCACATTTTTCAATGGGCGCTGAATATCCTAAACTACTACAGAAACATGCTAAGGTGAGGAAAACATAATTGGACGGAATTTTGGACGCCATTTTCATCATTTTCAGCACATGTATGTTTTTCAAAACTTCATCGTAAACCCTTGAAAGAAAACGAAATGACAATCTTTGTAAAATATAGCGAGGAATATTTAAATGATATGAAGAATCATTTTTAGGGTACTTACTGTTTATGAAGGAAAGAACGTTGGATAATGTTAGTTGTATCTACATCTTATTGAAATGGCACTAACGTGAAAACTGCGAGAAATTTCTGTGAGAAAGACAAATTTTTTTCAGTACCAGGTGACTTTAAACAACCAATGTCATCTTCGGACGACGTGGCATGCTATCTATTTTTTATTTCATATCAGAATTTACAGCTTCTTATCTCTCTGTTTTATTATTCTGATAAAATAATTCATTTTGAAGTACCGTATACAAATTATGTTCAGTTATGCAATAAAAAGGCTTTTCTACTTCTACAAAACACGCTTTCTATCACATTCTTTAATTAGTATTATTAATTAATATTTTTTTGCTAGTAAAAACTACTTGTATTGCTGAATTAAAAATAAAATTTTCTTTATAGTTCACCTTCCCTTATTGACAACACTGTCCGTTACTATTTACTTCAACTTTTTTGCCCAATCTTTGCTAAAAAAAAAACCAATCTATTTTTAAAAGATTGGGTTTGTGATGGAGAAAATACACGCCTAATACATAGATTCAGCCTTTCAATACCTTTATTTTATTAACAACCGCGTTTATAATCGCTTCCCTTATTCTTCGTTGGAATCTCCTCCCCCTTTCTGTTCGAAAAATTCCATTTTTGTGTAATGATAAAATATGTATCAAAACTTGTGTTTATTTTAAGCGCAAATTGTTTTACCATGTGCTTCATGGTACATAATTCTCTTTTGTTGCTGTTTTGTTTTTTTGTTTTTTTATTTTGTAAATTTTTCTTTGTGTAAATACTTTATCCCTTAGGGATGTGAAATTTCAAAATAAATAAATAAATAAATAAAACTTCATATAGTGAATTAAAAGTTAGTCTTAACGTTTGTTAGTTTACGAAATCAAACCAACATCTTTCAACCTTTAGTTTATTTTTGACTTTGTTGTTTCAAACGGCTTGTTATCAGTTTTGTAGCACTTTGTTTATAACGTCGTTTCCTTTTTATTTGCATTAAGATAAATTTTAATCTATTTTCCAGTATTCTTATCTGTCACGTACAAAATTAAACATTTGAATAAACACTCGTGTTTTATAAAACTACTACAAATCACTGAACTTAAATAAAATTAAATTTTATAACAACTATACTTTCAGCAAACACTAGCGTTATTTTTTAACGTTGGATTAAGTACATGTCATTTGACAAGATATCACATCACGTGGTGTTAGTGTTTTGAATTGTTTTGTACAATAAAACAATTAAATTACATTTTTGTAGGTATATTTACAGGATGACTTAAACTATTTTAATAAAAACCAAAAAATCACTTTAATTTAATATAATACCAGTACGGTACTTTAATACGTAAATACTTCTATCGTCTTTTAACTAATCTCATTTTATAAATAAAACACCACAAAATGACAAACAAATTTGAAATTTTTTCAACTTGCAAACAAAATAAATTACATCGACCAGCCCATACTTATGATTCTTTGGTATATGGAGAGTTCAAGTTTTTTCTTACAATAATGCTAAAGAGTGATAATAATTCATATACTGTAACTAGCACAAAGTAGGTTTATTGTAAAATTGTAATCTCCAAACTGCATAACTAGAGATATACCAAAAATCTACAGCGACATGATCGTAGAATTGCATAAATAAATGGGAATAGTACATATCGAATAGATATATATTGGTCAAATGTTTAATTTTTTAATACAGTATATTTTCATACATTAACATAGCAACAAAACTTGTAACCCGACCTTGAGTATGTAACCTAACTTTGGGCTTTTATGGGACGTAAAATGTGAAATAAAATATAATAAAACTAGAAGTAAACCCGTGCTGTAACACTGGGGCATGAGCGATGTCTTGAGGACGTCACCCGATGGGCGGAGCTAAAGCGTTTATCAATCTCATGGCGTTGTGGAAATTGGAATTAAAATGGCAATTAAGTAAAAGTCTACAGTTCGTCTGCCTCAATGATTAGTGTCATTGTTCTATTCTACGCTCTCTTGAAAGACATCCTAGTGTGTTATTTATTGATTATCAAAAGTGAGGTTTGAAAAAATGTCTCGAAATATAAGCGTTCGGAAATTAAAGTTTATTTGGTTTAAACAAAAAGAGTTCAAAATGGACATTCATCAACAAAACAACTAAGAAAAACAATGGATACTTGATATGTACCCAAACGATACTACAATATCGATGGTTAGATTCAAGAAAATTAAATTGTAATACTTACTTGCATTTGTTGTTGTCTCTCCAAAATGGTCTAATTTTCGTTTCTTACTGGAAGCAAATTTGATGACTAAAATATTAAAATAATTTTAAATGGTCATCTATCTTTTTTGAACAGTAAAATCGTTGGATTGAGAGGGATATAACCGACAAGAAGCGACAAGCTATTTGTAGCATTTAATATATAAACATTATGAACCCGGATTTAGATAATGTGTCAATGAAGTGACTGATATTAGTTTTTGTAAATAATAAACGTTTATACTTGAGAACAAATTTTTGAAAAGTCAATATCGGAATGGTATTGATGTGACAACTGAAAATTACAGGTAAACATTCAACAAATTTCCTCAACGAGTTATCTGATTCCTAAAACAGGTGTATTGTCGGTATCTGTCGTCGGTACTGTATGCCGTTTATTTACTAGTATTTATTTATTTATTTATTTATTTAATTATTTATTTATTATTATTATTATTTTGCGTTTCTAACGAGACATAAAAATTATGACAAAACTAAAATGAGAAAAAAGAAAGGCACAAGATAGATTGAAGGTGAATATAAAAGGAAATCTATATCACTTAAAATTTATCACAAATCTATAACATATTGATAACTTTTTAGTATAAAAGTATTCATATATGAAAAAGGTATAAAATGAACAATCTCTAATTTAACGTCTACGATAATATATATCGGTATTTCGAATTGACGATTTTTCAGTTGTTGTATAACGGGTGTGGTATTGCCGACAAATTCGAGGAGTTTGTTCCAGTGAAAAGTTTTATCAGCAATGAATTTTGATTACTATAAACAACCACAAATATTTAAACTAATGGATAAAAAGTTATTTAATTATCTAATAAATACAAAATAATTGTACCGGTATCTATTCAGTTTTGTTTTCCTTTTTCATTGTAACCTACGGGGTACTTCCTTTTCTGTTTTGTTATATTTTTTTTTTTTATTTTTTCTCTAAACAATCCACAGGGATCGCGTTACAAATACGTATACGAAACAATACAAACAATAAACAAAATCAAATATTGAAATGAGGTGAGGGATTGTACTGCGTTTTTTTAAGACATCTTTTAGAACTGAAAGGGCTGATAGTCTATTTGTTCCATAATATGTGGGTGTAAAGTTTCTTGTCGAAAACACTGTAAAAATTTTTGTCTATCTCTTTGTGTGTGAATGGGAGACGTCGGAGCCTCGTAGGAAGATTGTTCCATACGGTGTATGTATTATATGGGTAACGTA
>JAQIWH010008384.1:0-10328 GCA_034695005.1 Cryptops parisi | reverse complement strand
GAACAGGGTTTTATGAAGCAGGAGGAAACGGGAGTGCCCCGAGAAAACCTGCCCCCGCGGTGTCAGACCCTAAACTGCCCGCTATCCTTATAATGTCTTTAATGAATGGAATTTATTGCCGATTGCCGAATTTATACGACTACGTAAAGTTACCGCATTTTCAAATTGGAATTTGAAAACGAACAAAGAATTTTCCATTTTACTTTTTCACTACATTAATGGTACTAATTGACTGATTATTCATGATTCTTTGTTTGTTTTGTTTTTTGTTTTAAATTTGTCAGTCTAAATTTTTTTTTATGTTCATTTGTATTTTGTTCTCGTTGACCATCATGGTCGAATAAAAAACAATCCAAATAAAACTTTTTGATTAATTGACAAAAATATGGTATGTCCCAGAGTTATTTCTACTACTGTATAAAATGTTTTTTGCTGTAAGGTCTTGGAATGATTAATCCTGTTGGCCATGTCGACTTTTATCCAAATGGAGGGAATGGCGCTTGCTTAGGATATTACCCACCAAATCACTCGTTAGGAGCATGCTCAGAATGTAAGAGAAATGCGAAGTGTTAAAATTCTTGTCGTTGGATTGATAACAACTGTCTATCGATTAGACAGTCTAATTTTTTTTTAAAAATATTTCTTGCTTTTAGCTCCAGACGAGGACAAGATATATTGGTTAGCTTCTTATTATTACGCTATGTCATTTGAATTCCCTGGCGGTTGTGGTTTAGTAGCGCACGAATGTGATAGCTATGAATCACTTTGCCGGGGCGATTGTAACAGTTGTGGTGAAGATGGAAGTAGTTGTGTCACGATGGGATATTATGCCAACAAACTAAAACAAACAAGTCAAGTGGGTCGCAAATTTTTTCATAGCTTATCCCTGAACCTGGTGGACTCCTACTCTTGTAGTAAGTATTTCAGTATTTTTTTAATTTTTCTTCAGAATAATGCAGGGGTGTCCAACCAATGGCCTGCGTGCAGGCCATTGGTTGGACACCAATGGCCTGGACACCAATGGCCCGATTTGGTGTCCATTGACACCATTGGACACCAATGGCCTGATTTGGTGTCAATGGACACCAAATCGATCAAATTTTTTATTGCAGGTTACTATTACAGTATCGAATTAATACTTCTCAAACAGCCAATCAAACAGGGTAAAATTCATATCACAATCCAGAGTGCGGATTATCCCCAGGTATTCCGGGCTGTCCACGTGGTAGTCAAGTAAGAATCTATGTTTCATTAGTTTAATATAAATATGAAGTTTAGCAATATCCCAACAGTGCAAATAAAAATGCGATAAACACTGAAAAAACAAAACACCCATTAGTCATGCATGATATCAAGCTAACCCAATCGTGTACCGTACCTAACTGTTTTAACCGTCAGTTCTATATTTTTAGGAAAGGAAATTTTATTCAACAGGTATTTGCAGTTCCTAATTTTCCTTTAGAAATTACGTCGATTAATGTGATTTGTCGTTCGGGTCCGTTTAATGAACTGTGTGACGAAAATGATGCTCTTCATATCAAAGAAATTCGGGTGACACCGTTGCGTCAACTGTAAGTTTAGTTGCTAGGATGCAACTCAAAATTTTTGCATCCCAAGTCAAATAAATTAACGATTTCGCCACATTGTAATTCTTCACAAAGTGTATGAACATTAATTCCCACGCAATACCACTCAACTAATCGATTCTTTTATTTGCAGGAAACAGATTAAACAAAATGGTTTTTCAGTACAGAGTTTGAGTTGGTGTTTTTGCCAGAAAAATCGAGAATCTATTTTTCCGGATCGATTGTATAGATTCAGATTGGTTTCTTGTGCCGATAATGATGGGCGTGATGGGCGTCAAGAAATGATTTAGATTATTTGGAACAATTTTATAATGAGCAAACTAGGGATGCTATACGGATTCTAAACAGCATGATTCTACAACGATTCTAACAACGCCTGAGTCTAGTTCATAAGTTCATTTTACTGTACGGACACATCTTTCCGGATTATTCATCCGGTTTCCTGTAATATTCGAATCGTCTAAAACGATGAGGCGGATCTTTGCGATTTCGGATTTGATGATTATTACAGGTAACATTTTAATCTAACCTAGAAAAATGAACTGTCTCCGTTCGACGATGAACTTTCCGATCGTTCTATATGATAATGATGAATGTGTGAAATAAAATATCGCACAAGCAAACAAACATATGAGTCCATTTAAAACGAAAATTACTTTGTATTTGTGTTACTTAAATAAAGTTATTTGTTTTATTTGTCAAGTAAAATCAAAATAGTAAATAATATTCATAACTTTCCATTTTTTTTGTGTACAGAAAAATCATCGTCCACAATCGAAGAGCTTATTTTCAAAACGTTTTATCTTCATTTCAATAATTTTTGAGATAAGAGGCTCTGACAACCATCTGTGCATTGCTGATTCCAATAATGTTATTTTAAAGACTAAGAAGACAGAACATATTATTTCCTACTGAAAAGAACTTTCAAAAACCACGTTTATATGCAATCGAATGAATAAAAAAACCCGCTTCGTGAAAAATTGTGATTTTAGATTTAAAACATTTTGGAAATAAGCTCTTCATTTCATCGACCACAATTCATCCATACACTGTATGCGAAAAATTAAAAACGGATGACAATTTAAGAGCTAATTTAATGTAAGTGCTACTATATAGATATAAACAACATATTATGTATGACATAAAATGACTTCAGAATCATATGCACTAGAAACATGAAAAATATGCATTCAATATTTGATCCCGATAGATCGTGCATAAATAATAAACTATAGGTGTAGACAGTTCTACATACAGGTGTTTTGTTTTTATCCAGTTTGGAAGTGGAAAATCGCCATTGCATTGACATTAAATTTTGGGATTATTAATATTAGTATTTTAAATATCATGTGCAAGTATAAATAAATAAATAAACTTATTGATTATATAAAGGTACTGTAAATCGGATGAGATAATGGAAGCTGTGCTGCAGTTCAGTACTGACCATGGACGTTCTGTTTCATGGTCAGTAAAATCAGCCACCACTGATTTTAATGCACATATATTTATATTGCATATTTGGGCATTTTAGTGCATATTTTGAAGTTTTATAGTGCATACAAGAATGCATATTTTATACTTTAATAATGCATATGAATCCTAGGTTTAACAATCATAAATAACTATGATACAAAGAAACTTTTGTTATTTAATCTATTGTCTTTTAGTTTATAGGTTCTAAATGTTAGTTAGTAAAAAGATTAACTAACATGAATGTTATTGAATGTTATTGAACAGTTTAACTATCATAAATAATTATGATACAAAGGAATAATTATGATACCCTTTGTTATTTGACCTATTTTATTTTATTTTATTTTATAGGTTCTAAATTTGTGTTATTACAAAGGTTACGAGTAGATCCGCTTGATTTTGTTTGTTTATTAAACAGCAGATCGCTTTACTGAGTAGTAGCTACTTTAGTTTTGGAAACATCACAGTGTCAATTTCAAATTATTTTGTCATTACCACTTCTTTGAATTTAAGTATACATTCGCTTAAACCTTCATCATGATTTTAACCCGTTGCTCAAGTTTAGTGATCATTACCTTGCTTTTCTTGTCAATCTCTGAGATATTGTGGATAGATGGGGAAGCAATGAAATCACCGTGTGATGAAATCACCGAATATGGCGGACGCCACATGCCATATATGCATAATTCTTTATACTCTTCTACATCCTAAATGACTAAATGTATTTTGATGATCGAGGTGTGTTTGGATCCGCTTTCCTCTCACGGGTGACACTGGCTATATGGCGTCAATAGAAAATCAATATGGCGGGTGATATATGCTTGTATATAAACATTTTGTGTAAGTTTGTGAGTGAGTGTGTGAGTTATGAGATTCTACATATGAAAACAAAACTACTCGATGGATTTTGATGAATGAAGTGTCTATGAATTCGTCTTAGAAGAGACCCGACCCACACTTTTCAATGGCATCAATTAAAAACCAATATGGCGGACGCTACATGCCATCACATCAAAATGGGAAATAGATTCTAAGATTACGACCAGGCTACCGTTAGTGCTCGTCGGTAGACAAATTTGGCTGATTATCAAAACTTTAGTGGTAAAGTTATAAGTGAAAATCAACTCAATATATTACTAAATAAAATAAGATATCTGAATTAAGACGTATTTCTAAACAAATTGTAGAAGGAATGCTGTCATACGTTGACGACGTATGACAGCATTCACATCATGGCCACCAATTAGGAGCTTATGTAGCTGGTTATGCTGGAAGCCGAACCGGAAGAAGAATTGGTCGAATTACAGGTAATATTGACGGCCTTTTTTTTTAAACGCGTGGTTTATGTTTTTAAAGGTTATTTCAGTGGAAATATTGAATGGAAGGGCTTTGGCAGGATCTGAAAAATCTAGGAAGTGATAAAGTAACAATGTAGAAATTTCTAGAAAAGTCTAGTATTCCGTTTCTTCTAGAAACGGTAAGCAGTTTGATGTGAAAATGTCAAAGTTTGAAAAAGTGTGGCTTAACGTTATGCCGCCCAAAGCCCTTTAATTTAATAAACAAAAACAAGCGTTTTTTTGAAAAAAATACAGAAATATTTTTGTATCGATTGCCTGTTCAGTTTTTATCAGTAAATGATAGTTCCCTCGTCAGCAAGGTTTTGCAAAAAAATAAAGTACCGGTAACAAAAAAACTTTTAGTTCCACTTTCAATTTTTCCTTTGGGTGAATTTGTTTCTTGTTCCCCTCCTTGTGGGTTTGTTTTTTTTTTACAAAAATCTACTATTATCTCTTTCCCCAACGAACCTGAAGTTAGCAGGAAATCCAAGTCTAGATTCGCCAGGGGACGCTGCGTAAAGGGAAAACAAGCAGGACAGTGCAAACAATAAAAAATGGTTTGAAAATTTCGAAAAGTATTAAAATAAGATGATGTGGACAAGAAAAAAAACACGTTAAATCATATGCTAAACCTAGTTTAATGAAACCAAACATTTATTTATCAAATCAAGCCCAAAAATATTATAAAAACGCAAAAATGGACGATATGTTTATGTCATGACGGCTCCACCCCTCTTCTTTGATTTACCCCTGAGAGGTCACATCAAGATAAGAACTAGTAGTCAGTCAAGTATAAACAAGCAAACAGGCTACTAATTTCGACGCATTACTGTAAATAAAATAATAAAAGTCGCTTCCATTCCACAGTGAAACTTGGATTCCTTATTCTAGTGAAACGTTTATGTTGTCATGCAAAGTCAGGACCCTCGCACAAGGGAAAAAGACTTTAAACGTTGAAAGGTCTACCTTGAGGCTAGAAAACCTAGAGATAACCTTTGGTTTGAGACAGACATTTTATTCAAAGAGATAAACATTTATGCGGCATTTTTTCTGCGGCGTTATGACATAGAATTCATATATGTAAGATAATTTAAAGGGCTTCGGGCAATATAAGGATAAGCCACATTTTAAAAATTGTTCAGGAGAGCCGTTTTTCTGGTTAGAAACTTCATAGAGTACCATACTGAGCAACAAGGTGATTTTGTATATTATAGTACCATTTTCAAAAAATCCAGGAAGTGGTAATGTAACAAGTTAGAAACAATACTGATAGTAAGTTTGACTTAAAAGTGTCATTTTTTTAAATAAATGTGGCTGATTATTATATTGCCCGGAGAAGTTTTTAAGACTTGTATTGAAGTCGGCGCAACGCATATGCATACAAACGTAAATGAGCAATAAGCGTTGCGTCGACTTATCTACAAGTCTTAAAAACTTATATCAATATAATTTCATAATATTAAGTGACATCAAAACTAATTTTTAATAGAATTGAGTAACGTATACCGTAATTGTATTGGAATGAAATAATTTTATACTTTTTTGTGCAACTTTTGAAGTCGGTTTTTAATTATTAATACCAAACCAGAAATATACATTAAAATTCCGAATTATCCGAATTTTAATTTATCCGAAACAGACTTGTTTTTATCAAATTTGTATAATCGAGTTTGTATTGTATTATATACGAGTTCTCAATAGTCAACCGATCTGATCAGCCATTATCGAAAGGTAGATAATCCGTTAAAAAATGTTCTGTTTGTGTAGCCATTGTTTTGTTTGTTAATTTTTCATGATTTGGACCCTTTTTGTGATGAAACCATGGTAATACTAAATACTGGTATGCCTGCAAGGAATAACCGTCGTTTTGCGGCAACATCATAGAGAAATGTGGGGATGTGGCTATGACGTCAGTTTAATGGTGCACTTTCGGAGGACAGTGTCGTTTCCGCCTATCACCAATTTTTGGTGTTCACCTTTTCGACATTGTAATCAAATTATAATGCTTTGCTGTTAGTAATGCATAACTTGAATGCATTAATAATATTGGCTCATGATTCGTGATAATAGTTTGAAAAAAAATAGTATTATTAAAAAATTCTGTCATTTTTAAGCACCATTACTTTTATTTTATTATAATTTAAAAATGTATTAACTCATCGTTAATATATAAATACATTATTAATAATGTATTTATAAATATACATATTTATTATATTTTATAATAAATATTATTATATTTATTATAATAATATTTATATTATTATAATAAATTATTATAATAATTATTATTATAATATTATAGCATATTATAGCATATTATAGCATATTTGAATAATATTCAATCATTTTTCCAAAATACCAGTTAAGTTTTATGATTATTAAGACTTAAATCAAATTTCTTCCAACAAATCCATGTGACATGTCATTTTATTTCAACAGTACAGGGCGCCATGTTTGTTTGGCACGTATCATGCTCACAAAACTTTCAAACGACTAGGTCAAAAAGCGGGTGCCATAGCAATCGAGACATGCTTAACTGTTATGCAATTTTCTGCAGACTTGTCTCAGCATTGTCATTAAACAATTTAGTCACAAAGTGAGCTGGATAACGATTGTTTTCTATTGCTGAAGCCAGTGCCCGAAAACTACCAATTTCAACAATATACAAAATAGTTGGGCAATTGCAGTTTTCTAAAATTTTTCAATGATGAAATTATATTTTGGCAATTTGAGAGCAATTTTGATACACTGCAGTATATAATCAGTAGTATTCGTAGTTATTTAGCTGTATTAGATGTCATGTCGTTACGCCATCAAAATTTTTAAATAGATTAGTGATAGCCATCCAAAGAAAAAAAAAGAAATAATTAACAAATTAAAAAAAAAAAACACTTCAAAAAGTGAACAGAAAAGCATAGAATAATTTTATTTCTAATACAATTAAGTACGGTATACGTTACTCAATTCTACTACACATTAGTTTTTATGTTAATTAATATTATGAAACTATATTGATATCAGTTTTTAAGACATACATAAGTCAGAGCAACACATATGCATACAAACATAAATTAGCACTGAGTTGCGCTGACTTCAAATGTATACGTCTTAAACCCTGATATTAATATAGTTTCATAATATTAAGTTACATAAATAAAAACTAATTTGTAGTAGAATTGAGTAACGTATACCGTAATGGAATTTATTAAAAAAAAATTTTTTTATACTTTTTGTGCACTTTTTAAAGTCGGTATTTTAATTTGTTACTTTAATAACTCAATTCAGCTGCGCTGTGAACGATTCGAATCATTGAATTGTATATTTGCATATTTAAATTGCATTTTATGGGTTTACTATTTTAAACAGCAACAATAGTGAAATCGAGTCGTTAAAAGTTTATTTTTATATTGAATTTAAGTTATTAACTTCCTTGATATTAAAATAAGAAAAATTCCTACTTGATTTTTTTTTATATTATTTACTTAAATAATCTGCATATTTCAACGTCACTATGCAAAATAGATGTCGTAGAAAATCATTTTTCAAAGTGAAACAACACGAGCAACAACGACGATTAGGACTGGTGATTTGTATTGGAACATTACTGACAACTGGACATACGAATGGTGCTCGGCTCGTAGTGTATTTACTAGACACGTTTCACATCTGGAACAGTATGCACTAAATACTTTTTTCACAGGTGATAAACTTACAGTTTAGTGTCCCAATTGCAGTGTTCAGTAGCTGTTTAATTTAAACAACTTGGTGAACACCACTGAAAACAACAGGAATCAAGATTTTTTGTGGCTTTGTGAATATTAATTTTGGTCATGTCTAAAACACATGATTGAGCATGAACACCCTTGTGCATCGAATATGAGTATAGACTGTGTGCATTTTGCATGAACACGTACTTTGTTTTAGACACTTGTGCATTGGACATTAGTGCGTCATGGAACATGGACTAGTGAATTGGACATTAGTGCGTCATGGAACATGGACTAGTGAATTGGACATTAGTGCGTCATGGAACATAAACTAATGCGTTGGACACTTGGTTTTTGCTCATGGGACATCGACGATGGATTTGGATTTAGGATTTGGATTTGCACGTAAGTCAATGAGAAATTTTGTCAAAATGGCGGCTACCTAATGGATGGCAGTTTATCCATATGGTAGTTCTTCCCGCCGAATATTCATCTTTCCTATATAGAACCAAAATATAGCAAATCAGGTTGGTTTTGCTATCTTATGGTTTGTCTTCTTTTTCCATCTATTCCGTGATCTGGTTTTCTATGGACTAGACACACAGATAGCTTTGATAATGAGTAAAGATTTAATATTTTCATTTTGTTTGCCCCCTTGTCCCCCGTTGATTTAAGTTTGTGTTGGTGTTATATTGATGTGGTCATTGTGGCTGGCGTAATTCTTCAGGGCGTAAATTGTGCATTCACTGCGTCATTGCATGACATATTATACTAGACATTGCATGACATATTATACTCTAGTATAATATGTCATGGTCATTGCAAAGCATACTACAGTATTAAAATTTGCTGGCTCGTAAATTTTAAGAGATAATGATCGATGATGATAATTTTGAATCAATTTTTAAAATGATAATGAAGTAATTTTATCAGACGTTGATTGACCTCAGAGTTTGATTTTCTATTTGATTCACACAGCAAAATTACGTATAGTATGCTTGATCATCATCGTATTGTTAAGCAATAGTAGTAAGCTCGGAAAGGTATTCAAAACTTTGAAATATAAACGAACTGTTTTGAAGTTCAATTTGATTTAATGAAAAATCACAAAGGAATTTGCAATGTTTATAACGTATGAGGAAATTTGTTTAATTTTACTGTTAATGTTTTTAATGCTTCTACTATTGCAATTAGCATTTTCTTTATAAAATAATTTACAAACAATACAAATAACAGCTTCAGAATTTGTTGCGCATAACTTCTTTTGAAATAGTTTGATTTTTGCTTTGAATGTTGATTTGAATTGATTTGCTGAAGGTGTGAGATATGTATGACATTAACATAAAGACATGTATTATAAAAAAAAAAGAAAGTTTCACTTGTTTTTAATTATTTCAATACCATTTGCTACATGTAAGATTTGCCACATGAAATATTTTTCAATATGTAAAAAATAAAAGAATTGGGTAATTTTTGTTTATTTGCTTTAAAAAAGCTACATTGTCTGCTACAGACATATTAAAGAGATATTTCAGATATTTCTTAATATTTTATTCATAGGTAACATATCTCGCACCTTATGTTTTGCTATTACTTTGTTGGAAGAATTGTGCAATTTGGTTATTAATCTGATTGTATACATGCTTATTGTTGCTGTCTGATTGATAACTTTGTGAAATGATTTACATTTGTGAGTTCACTTGTCATATTGACAAACTCTGTTGCAAATATTTTCTTTGCATAATTTTGCAATATTTACGTTAAAAGATCAGTATGATCTAAAATGATCAGACGCATACTTAAATTAGAAATTTAATATGGTTTAAAACGACCAGAATACTATTAGCTTAGTATGGAACAAACAATACATTTGAAATTGGAGTTCCATCCACTACTTGGTTTCTTGGCGCTCGTATCTTACTAACCATCAGGGGTAAACCTATTACACGCAAATATTTATTTTTAATGTACATTTTATTTTTAGAATGCATTTTAGATTACTTCAATTCAGGTATCCACATATCTATACAACATATCTAAATAAATACTGAATTCTCGCCAATAGTTATTTTTAATTGCCCAATTAGCTTCTTGAGCCGAGTTACCAGTAGTGGGTAACTTTTCATAACTCAAACCATAGCCTGTTGCTATGAGTGAGTTCAGGATGTCATTGTCTAACAATATAAATTCGCAGGTGATCGAGTCTTTGGGTGATTTATGGA
>JAQIWH010008383.1:0-10329 GCA_034695005.1 Cryptops parisi | reverse complement strand
GATGCACATGCAGATTTTTTTAATGTATTGATGGAGTGAACTGATTTCATGTGCTTATGTAGTCCACTGGTTGAACCACTACACGTTTTTAACATTTTTTTGCACTTTTTCCATTTTACAAATTCTCCTGATTTGTCACTTAAGAAATAATCACATATAGGTGTTTTTTTCAATTACACTTGGTGCACACTCCGTATATTTCTTTATCTCACTTGCAGACATGGTTCTTTCTAAGGATTAGGAAATTTTGCTTTCAGACAAACTTAATTTTTGGTACTTTTCACATGTGAGAGGCGCACTTGGGCAATGGTGATATTAGTGGATTAGTGGCTGGCTAATACTGTTGTCAATTGCTTTATTATTTACTCTAACCTAACCTAGTGACTAATAGTCCATACTCCAAATTCACTGACTAAGGGTGTACAAATCTCGGTCTGATTTAGTCAAAATAATAAACAATCAGTCCTAGCCAACAAATTCCCCAAGCTGGCTTCTACCAATAGACAAGAACCAAATTTTTATAATTTAAAAGTTAACTGTAAAAATCCAATCCAACTCATCAAAAGTTTTGAAATTACACTATTTCACCAATCAAAAACATTTTATGAATGCAAATTTGAAAGCCAAACGCCACAAGCATTAAATTGCTTCAGTCTCAGTGGCACACACGTGTAAATAAAAGTTTTTCAAAACAAAATTTAGTTCTAACTATTAATACAAAAGAATTCACTACCCTACAAAGAATTTAACTATTAGTTTAGTTGTTTTTGCTTGTGCATGGTGCTAGCAAATGTTATGAACGTGTTCCATGTGGTGCTTCTTGCACGTGTTGATTTAGAGCAAGTTTTAATGTACTATTGTCAGTACCGGTAATCCTGGGATTCAGAAGATCCCAGTACCAGAAAAATGCCGGTATTCCCAGGATCCCGAAATTGGTTGCTCTAATACCCATGCACCACTTTCAAACTGATCATAGGTTTCCTCCTGCTCTGTAAAATCCCACTCGCCTATATATATATAAGTTTGGTGTTCAAAAGTTCAAATAATGAACTTTTCGATTTTGTTACAGCAGAACCTCTTGGTCATCCACATTCCAAACTTTCATAATTTTTTCATACACCTGTCAAGACAGAATTAAAACTAATTATAGCTTTATAGCAAGTTACTCTCCCAACTCATTTCCAACAGAACACCCTGTAGAATTGTACATGTAATATGCATTTATAAATAAACAAAAGACAAAAATCTTCCATGAATTTATTTAAAAAATTATATATTGAAATTAGCAAAACAATCTCAATACCATTTAAAAGTTCTGAACATATAAAACTAGGTAGTCAAACCTCTTTAAACAGCCACTCTTCTTGGTACTCAAGTTTGACAGTAAACTAGGGTGCCTGTTTAAAGAGCGTACCTTAATATGCGGGAAGATACATTGATTCAGAGTTCTTTACTGGCAATAAGCCGGTGGTGGCAGCTTCTAAGAGAAAGTTTAACGAGGGTCGGATCAACTAACACAAAAATAATTCGTCAATGCAACCATGTTTGATAATTCAAACCTTTTTATTGCTTACACATTTAAAACTTTCACATTAAAACTTTTAATAAGAACCAATTCATCACAATGTTGCAACCAAGCAAGCGAAACGTGTTAATTCTCTGCCAATGAACCCAGTTCGACTTTCGATTTAGAGCTTTGGCACCACTGCCTAAACAAAGCTTTTGCTAAATATCAAGCAATTAAGCCACGAAGACTGCCAGCCATTCTGAAATGAAAAGATGCCAAAAACGCAACCTTCATTTCCCACCAGGATACGTTCCACCAAAGTGGAGTAAGCCTGGGAGTCTATTGCTGCACACGCTGCAGCTGAGTAAACCGGCAGCCTCGGCAAACTGATGCTTCAAACTCCAAATTTGACCAAACCAGGTTCAATTGGATTCTATCCACCGCAGCACAACTTAGCACTATCGTTTGACGCTTGCTCGTTAAAATACAGGCATTCAACCTAATGCTTGAAAGATTGGATTTTGAAAAATTTGTATCCTAAAAAACTATTTTTTTTTCTTTTTGGCAAGAAGCTGCAAAACAAACTATTTATTAGTACACAAGCTATGGGGGAAAAATACAAAATATCTTAACATGGTTAAAGAGCTTCTTCCAAATGCAATCCATGCTAAAAATTAAGACATAAAATCTAATCTGCTCAAGCTAGCAGCAATTAAAAATTTTCATTAAGAATGCTTAATTATGATAATAAATCTCTTGGGGTTTGCAGAAAAAAAATTTCCCATTTTGGAAAAAAAAAATAAAACTCATCTCGTTGCCCAACATAATGTTTTTTTTTTTCTCCACTGGTGACTGATTTGATTTACTCACCCAGTACAACATCACACAAAAAAATACTCGTTAAAATGAATGGGAAATCAATAAGAATGGAATAAATTGATCCACGTTGATGTAGATGTCGTCACTGATCAGAACAAAATTAATGAACGCAAAAAATTCACAAAACCGAAAATCGATCTCGAATCAACAATTAGTTATAAAAAGAAAAATGAGTGGCAGCTTTGCGGCGCTTAGCCATTTCGATGTTCAGGTGTCGAAAGATGGCAGGTTGCTGAAATGAGCAGCGAGGCGACTGCGCTGCCGACCTACTAAATGCTTCAGCACTTGGCGCGTTGGTGTGCTCTGAGAACTGACTGCGACGCTTTCCTTCGTAGGAGCTCCTGTGGCACAAGTCAGATCGTCGCACGACTGAACCAGCAATTTGGAATCCCGAACCATCAACGATTCAGGATGGAGTGACACACAATCCGTCTAAAAAGAAAATGTGCAGAATTATCCCACCGATCCTTCACCATACCCAAAAACTTAAAACTTGCTGTCGTATCAATGCCTCACGTGGAAAGACGTTCCGTTCGAGATGGAAGTAATCTGCAGTGTCGAACTCGATGTCGTGCATGTCAACGTCATCGTTGTCTCTGCGGCAGAAACACCATTCTTCACACCATGCGCAATGGGAGGTGGAGATGACAGAGCTAGGGACTGAAGAAGGGTCGAAGTTGTCGTCATCGGGTCTTGTGCAGGTAGACACTTTGGCTCCGAAGGACCTGGGGCGACATCTAAGGCACGCCGCTATTACTGCCGGTTGAAAAGTTTACCCTAGCAACTGGATGAAGTGCACAGAAACCCTGCGAGATGTGCTTACCTTTGACAACATGGTTAACCATGGGAGAATCAAAACGCATCAAATCGTCATCCATGGGTACCAGCAACGAAGGCTGCAACAATGGAGAAGGAATGCAGCTCGGTACCGGGATGCTTAACAGATCGATGGGCGAATAGATTTGAAGCAATTCCTCTAAAAAAACCAAAGTTACGCATTTTTAATTTTAAAATCATGTTTGATAGAAGTTTAAATTACAACACACAAGTTGGTTTCCGTTCAATTGGTTGACTGGCTTCAATAGACACAAACAACTGAAGCTTTCCAGTTTGCATGCAAATCGCTACTTACCATCATCCGGAATGGCAGAATCGGTACTTGATGGACGAAGCCCAAACTGTGAAGTTGAACCGTTGGATGGATGTTGGCAGACACTCGACAAAGAGGAAACCCCAAACAAAGGGGAAGAACCTTCTAAGAAATGTAACTTTGAATCAACAGCACCAAATCTACCACCAATGTTCTTAATTCATAGTCATGAACTGACCTGTCTTCTTAAGTAATATTGTGCGTCTAGTTCCTTTTCCTCGCAAATGGACATCAGGGATAGCCAACAACAAAGACGATAGGTTGGAAAAGCCATAAAGCTCTGGTTGGCATGAAGAACCAAAGCGTTCCGCATACGCAGTTTCAAACTCTAGCAGCAAGAGGCTACCATTATGTTCGAGCAACAATAATTGGACCTCCCGTGCCAAAAGCTGCAAAGGCACAAGTTGCAACGGACCTCTCGGTTCATCCACCTTGAAACATGCAACAAATCGTTAGTCAAAAGCCTGTCAGAGTTGAATCTTTGCCAGTGCTAATACAAACCTGCCCAATGCTGGGAAGTTCTCCAATGGCATGCACATCGCTTTCTTCTCCAAACTGTGCTTGTTTGAAATCTTTCCACACCATCGAACCTTCTGCCTGTTCTTTTGCAACACTTTGAACGTGGTGTTCTGCAGGGCGTGTCACGTTTTTATCGACCGACGTGATGAGAGGTCCTTTGTTGGAAGAAATCACCTATTGGAAACAAAGTGAAAATGAAGATGCATCTTGGTCATCGGTCACTTAGGCAATGATATTCAGTTCACATAAGCAAAACGGGGTCTTTTACAAAATGTTTAGCTAGTAACAGAGCAAGACAATAATACTTAGATATTCATCAATATATTAACTAAAAAGTGTCTCGTAAGTCAGACCATAAAACCTATTTTACATGTCAAACTTAATCACATTCCATCGATTGCAACTTTTTCTAATGTCACATCTGGGCACGTTTTTGTGCTTTCGATCAAACGAAACAAAAGCAAAATACACTGATGTGTGCATGACATCAGAAAAACAGTTTGAACCGATAGAATTTGAAAAGGTTTAGACGTGTAAAATGGACTATAGGCAAAGTAATGCATAATTAACAATCAAACTGGTGATCCATACTCCTGCAGATTATGTACAATTTTGAAAAGTTTCATTACCTATGGCTCAGAAATATGACTAAATACAGGGCAATTGAAAACTTTTTTTTCAGATGTGAGAGGTGTGTCATGATACACCTTTTAATAGTAAACTGTAGTCCAGAAATACATTTGTAGCAAAATACGGCAAAATTGGAGAAATTATACTCTTAATGTGAAACAAAGTGTTGGTTATTTCCAGCGAGTATAATAACTTACTACTGCACAACGTACTATCAACACATCAAAAATTCCATAATTTTGTTGTATCATTTATTTTTTATATTTATTATATTAATTACTTTACCGCACAGTTAAAGCAGGTAAGTGGGATTTTTCAAAGAAGGAGGAACCGGAAGATTCCTGAGAAAATTTGTGATCGTGGTGTCAGACACCCCCCCCCCCTTTTAACTGAATTCACATAGAATTAGTGGGATTTGATCCCGGGATCTTAGACACCAAAGGTAAAGCTTTGCCACCACAAACCCCTTATGTAAGCACTTCCAGACTTATTAAAAGGTGTTTCATTACATGCCTTTTATCACCTTTGAAAATTAGGAACTTATTCTCAAACACCTTGTAGAACATTATACTGATGAATCATGCAAACCACACTACATCTATGCATGCGAAACTCATTTTACCTTGATGGTATCCAGTTTCTTCAGCAACTCCGAAACACTTTCCACGTTAAAATCCGTCAAGTCTAAGGAATGACCGTAGAACTGAGTGAAACTGGTCATGAACGAGTGAAGTGGTAGTCCCGTGACTGGCGACGATTGAACTAATAAAGCAACTTGATCCGCTAACACTTTTAACTGCTCTGGTTCGCAAAGAATTAAGATCTTCTCTTCATCAGCTTCATTAATCTAAGGAACAAAAAATAAAATAAAATAAAATAATATAATAAACTCTTAAGAGTGTTTGTGAAGATCCACAAATTTACCTCTATGACGTGTGGTATGGACTCGAGAAGTTCGATCAATTTGGTGAATCCATAGTCGGAAACACGACACTGCCGTCCAAAATGGTGATGATAGGCAGGAATGAATTTGTTGAAAGACATCCGACAACGTTGACTGTGACGCAGCAGTTCGATAACTTCGTTTGCAAAATGCTTAGTCCTTTCAACCTCTTCCCTGGTTTGTTCTTTAAAAGCAGTTAAAATCAAAATTACATTCAACAAAAAAAACTTTCGGAAAAGTCGAGACAATTAAACAGCTGGCTCACCTCGTTTAGGTATAGCTATGATGGTTTCAGACCCATTGGTAGTGACCTAGCAAAACAAAGTATACTTTCATCAAAGTTCTATTAGCAAGTTAAATTGAAGAGCTCCAGACTTTTTAAAAAATGACGTTACATCAAACTGTCCCTCACTACCATTTCTAGATGGTTACTTTACTAAAACCACTTCCTGGTTTTTCCAGAAAATGGTAGCATGATATAGAGAATCGCCTTGTTGCTCAGTATAGTACTCTATGAAGTTTATCACCAAAAAAATGGCTCTCCTGAGCAATTTAAAAAATGTGGCGTATATTGCCTGAAGCCCTTAAATTCACAATGATCAACTTCACGAATCAATGCAAAATCCATAAAATCAAATTCACCAAGAGACCAAATGTGCACGATTTAACATTGAGCGTGAAATGAAACTCACGGTAATCGTGTTCTCGGCCAATGATGACAGCATGTCCGCCACTTCGCAAACTCCGTAACTGGTAACGTCGAACTCTTTTCCAAGACTTTTCATGTAGAGAATTGGCAATTCGTCCAAAATCACCTGCTTACTAGCCTGCGACTTGAGGACACGCAACAAATCCGCTGAGAACCGCTTTGTCTGGACTCGGTGAGTTAAAGTCAGCAGACGCTTATTTCCTTCACCCATCACCTGCAATTAAAACAAATACATACCTCAACATGGTGAACATGCAACAAATTGCAAACGCAGTGGTTATGAACATTTGAGTTTACCTGCACGATATGAGGGATGGCTTCAAACAGTTCAATGAGTTTTGTAAAGCCATAATCGGCAACACGACACTGACGACCAAAGTGGTGGTGATAAGCAGGAATGAATTTGTTGAACAAGAGCAAACATTTAGAATGGTTTTTCAACAAGTCCACCACTTCTCGACTGAACAGCGCCAACTGAGCAGCCAGGGGAGGACTCAGGCTGCGCACTTCTGCAAAAACAAAAACCCTTACACTTGGAAAAACATTACGACAAAGTCAACGTTAGGAGAGGGAAGCATCCTATGGCTATTCACCTGGTGGTCCTAAGTTCTCGCTCCAGCGAATACGTTTCCCTCCAACAACGTTCTGAGTTATCTGCACTCCTGGAACAGCTGCAATCAAGTGCTCCAACGGAATGCCTCCTTCGTGAACACTTAAGGGCCCAAATTCATGCTCGTAGCACACTGGGAAACTAATTTCAAATACAACAATTATTAATTGTTCAATGTGAAGGAATGAACAAATTGTACACAATTCTAGTTCATTGCAGAAATCGCAGTAATCATGTCAACATCTTTCTTTTGCAGCTAATTACAGGTTGGACCTCACCAATCCGGAAAACTTGGGACCAAAAAATGGTGGGTTTAGTAGTTTTTTTAAACCAGAGAAGCTTAGGAAAAAATGACAAAATAAACTAAATTTGAAAACAAACTAGAGCGGGGGTGGCCAAACAGTGGCTCGCGAGCCACATGCGGCTCTTTGACCTTTAATATGTGGCTCAACTAACTCATTTAAGTTAACATTAAAGGAAAATACGCAAAATGGTATGAAGCTGAGCGATTAAAGAAATTTCATGCCAACAAAATGATTTGTATGTTACAGTAAACGTGTGTGTAAATTTTGTTCATGTCTTTTGGCTCTCGAACATTTAAAGTTTTTCAACGTGGCTGTTACATTAGGCAACTTTGGCTACCCCCGAACTATACTAGAGTATTAACTTTTACTGTAAATTTAACAATTATGAACCTAAAAGTATGGTATTCATTGCAAATTGAAGTATGAACCAGCGTATTTACTGCAAATTTTACTAAATTCCAACCATTGAAGCCGATGCCAGATTAGTGAATTCCGGATCAGTGAGGTTAAACCTACAACAAACATTGACATCCCTGAGCAATGAGCAACCCAGCTTTAGCATTCTATATTCAATTTCAAACATATATGATAGTGACACGACCTTTACTAGCACACCTTTTGAAGTTCACATACTAAAAGCCAACTGGCTATGCAAAATGCATTTAAGACCCTAAATATAACAATTCATAATTGTCTGCACGATTCGGCTGCATCAAAATGAATACTGACCCCCTAAAAAAAGGAATTGCAAAAAACTGACTAATTTCTTACCTGCCAAGTGGTAGAATACCATTGTGGGTTTCCAGCAGCTTGTGGACTTGTATCGTGAGAAGTTTTAAAGAAAACTGCACGACGGGAAGGGCTTTCAAACTTTCTTTCTCGGCCCATCCTTTGCCAACGTTACGATTCATGCAGTGCATCTCACAGAAAGACACTTCCATGATGGCTTGGATTTCCTACAATCAATCATTTGTTTAGTCATTAGTGAAATAGGAAAACAGAACAAATAATGAAAGTCCATCTTTTGAAAGTGAGCTCGCAAGATGCAGTTGTTTCACATCCAACGAAATTAGAAAGAAAAATGTCACTAATGCCCATATCAAGCTCTGGTGTTTATCAATTAAAGGTTGAAGAAATTAATTTTAATGACAAATGAAACACTTACTTTGGAACCTTCAGAAGTGGCAGGCGACGGAGTCTTACGCGATTCAGTGTTCAGCTTCACCATTCTGCCAGCCGACGTTTCTTGTACGACGACGATGTCTTTCATTCGATTCAGCTCTGCCGAACTTATCGACTGATGATTCCTAGAAAACATTAATTTCAAACTCATTGGTTTGTATGACATCAAGGAAATACATGGGATTCACCTTGATCATCTTGCATAGCAAGGAAATAACGTACCTTTTCTCAAACAGTTCCCTGAACTTGAAAACGGGTAGCTTACCCCCTGGGACATCGTTCAACAGCTTCATCACTTCAGTTCTGTAGCAAAAAAACATTGATCACTTCAAATTCTTAGGCAACCCCCTCCTAAAAAAAGACATTTAAACTAATATCCTACTTCAGTATAGGCAAAGAAGGGCTGTTGCAATTACTAGCAGCAGCTAATGAAATGACAATACGTTTGAAGCCGATCTTGCGACGGTGCAGCTGCGAGATGGCATACTGGGCATCCTGCATTGACGGTACTTTGACCATGGCCACCCTGTTGCTCTCGGGATGGTTGATAATGGATATCTGCAAAACCTAAATACAACATTTTTCCATAAATCCATCTTGACATAATCATTCCAATAGAAGTCATTTTAAATGACGTTTTTAATGAAGTCAATTCATCTCACCATCACGTGATGACGAAAAGCATCGAGAAGTATCTCTTTCAGCTCCAATGCCTCCATCGTCTGATCCAAATTGGTGACTATCAATTCAACGGGTTGTCGAGACCGAGTCGCCTCTAGGTCATCTTGGTTCATTATTATTGGTTGGAAGTAGGAATCCTGCTCGTCCGCAATATCATGGATTCCACTGCCAAAGTTGACATCCATTGCCACCGGGGTTGAGCAACGCAAATTTTGCGTTCTTTCACTCGCACCTACATTAAAAAATTATGAAAATCAATCCGAATTCTCTCCATCCCATCTTAATAACATCAGCCTAACTGCTAACCATTTTGAGTGGTTTCGCCATTGGCCCAATGACAAGATTTGTTAAGCTGCGGTGATGGGGTACAAAGGCGAAACGATTGAGAACGAACACTGCGATCCTGAGACAAGCAATAAGGCAGGCACGAGTGCCTTCTTTTACTGCGGCGTTGCAAAGGACTGTTCCTTTCTGAAATTAAGCAATAAAACAAAACATTAAAGCCACAAAATTAAAAAATAAATAAATCGCAATCCATTGAGATTTATAAACCTGTGCGATGCAAGATCCAACAGCTTTTTATTAGACTTTTCAGTGTCAGATGACTTACAATAACGCAACCACACCCATTTACCTTGCAACATGTACTTTTCGAGCTCCAAAGGTGGCGACAAAGGCAATTCTCGGCTACCTAGAGACGACCCGGTACTCGTTGAGCTCGAACATTTCGAATGAGGATCTTCGCTGGATGAACGCACCACCGTACACGAATCAAAGTGCTTTGCAAATCCCACATCTTCCAAACCCCCGCTATTCAACCTACTATAGTCACAAGAGTCTACTTCAGTGCAAGCAACTTGGGGATAATTTCATCTAATTAGTAACTAACGACTTTCTTCTCACCTTTTACCAGCCGTGGGCATGGAAGCCCAAACGGGCAACATGAAGTCCATAGGAGGCGGAGGAAAGATTTTTTTTGCCCGACGCGTTGGCGACCCAAAAGCTTTGGATCCGTTTGCTTGTCTGTTTGGCGATGCCCTATCGAAGATCTCCTGCCCGTGCAAAGTTCTTTTGGCTAAGCGAACAAAACAAGTCAGAAACTGGTCGAAGGCAGCATTCAAAACTTATTTGAAAAATTAATCACCAGGACGATTGCCAATCTTGTCCATCTCTCCAATGTCCGATCGTGAAGAGAAATTGACAGAAATCTTGTT
>JAQIWH010008382.1:0-10329 GCA_034695005.1 Cryptops parisi | reverse complement strand
ATGCGATTTTTGATTTTTGACTTAAACGGTTTCTGATTAATGCGGTTCTCGTATGCGTTTTTTGGAACATTGGACTATATATAGTATATTATCATAAACGACTGTAAATGACAGTCGTTCAATTCTCAGTTCGCCCATTCACAAACTCACTCACTCTCAAGTGAAGCTAATATAAAGAGAATAAAAATTATCACATTGTAGATTCCACCAACTGTCCAATGTTACGTCTACATAAGCTTTATTTTACCTTCGCTGTATAATGTTACGACTACATGAACTGTTTTACGTTCAACATTGTGTATTGCAGCTAATGCAGTCTTTTTGTTTAGCACGGATGTATACAGCGCAAACGTTGGTAAAGAAACCATCCATTGACAGTACGAAAATTTTAGCTGCATTGCAGAGGCGTTTCACTTAGCATTCGCATAGTATAGAGTACATACAGTACTTCAGGCTTTAGTACTTCAACCTCCTCGAAGGTTTCGCGCAAACCTCGGATATATCGAAATTTCCATGAATTAACAATACTGCAAAATTCCAGCATGATGGTCATACACATTGCGCAAGAATATGGGCAAGTTCAGATGTGTTCAGTCACTCGTGCACCAACATACAAAATCGCACAAATAACGAAATTTTCTCGCCTATAACGAGCATTTGAAAGGAGTTTTCGACGCATATGTACGGAACTCGCATCAAATCGTGAACTTCATTACTTGATGGATAACCGTTTATTGAAACTTTCAATGCTCAGCCGACTGTAAAGTATTCACCAGCAGCAATGCGGTTGAGCAATGTTCTATATTCAGCACGGGTAGAATACGAACATTGATAACAAAAAAACAATCAAAACCAAAATAAACAAAACAAAAATTAACAAAACAGCTAAACAAAAATTACACACCGTTCCCTTACATTTCATCATAAATGCATACACTAAAACTTAAAAATATGCGCTGCTTTAATTAGCAATGTTGGTAATTTACGAAAGGGATTGCGCAGCCCATCTGGGCTGTAAGACTACACAATCAACATAGAGGGTGGTCAATTTTACACGTTCCACTCAACCTGTACAAAGTTACAGCTAACGCTACATTTTTTTTCAGTGCGTTCCAGAAGAAACATTTTTTGTATATATAAAATGTTTTATGTTAGGGTTAGAAGAGAATGCGTAGGAGGCCAGTAAGGTGCACTAGTGAGGGGTCTTCCCAATTTGCGAGAGAGAAAAGAGTTTTTTGGTCGAGTGCAAGAAACCACGCAAGACTACATAGTACTGCGCGGCAGGTGGCTTGTTGAACGATGCGACCTGCCAACAGACGATTGACACATTGCTTCGCGTGTGCAGGTGTGAGGGCCAACACATTGCCTACCTCTCGCCCCAAATAATTACTCCCACCTAGTCCACCCCCTCGAGTCTTTTAAGCACTTACGATGCCGCCAAATGCCGCCGCTGCGTTCACGTTTAAAGAATCATTTACACCCTCGTGCCAATAACAATTCGGACCTCGCCAAACGTCACGGTGGGAAATTAATCACGAGATAAACTCGAGAAATAACGATTCAGAATGAAGATATTAATGGTTATGGTTTTAGTTGTGTTTTTTTTTTAATGTTTGAAATGGAGTTCATGAAACGCCTACGTTTAGTTTTTCGGTTCTTTGATAATAGGTATTCCAAATATGGATACCGCAACTGTTAGCATAGTACAGTAGTTCCGTGTTGAGTACAATAATTCCAGTTATGATGGTGTTTGAAAGGGCAGATTTTGGTAATTCGGTTATTGAAACTTGATTTCCAGTTATTTTTTTTTTTATAAAAAACAAGCATGATCTAAAAAGCCTTACCGTTATTGTAGAAATAATGGTTACAACTTTTAAGATGCACAATAAGACAGTATAACTCATATACTGTTTTATAAAATTCTATATTTCTAAAAAACCTATAGCCAAAACAAAACCTACAAATTATGTCTTTGCAACATTTCATTATTACCAACGTTAGCCACATATATTTGTTATGCCATTCTGGTAGTATCTTGTAAAGTACTTCATTGACGGCTCGTTCTGTGTAAACGAAAGTCCAAAAACTTCCACTTATTGTAAAAAAAAAATCAGTTTTTAATTTTGATAAGACAATATTTTGAAGTCCAATCTCAACTTAAGTTTATTTTAATCTGACATTACTTATTAAAATTGGTCCTTAAATATGTCTTACCAAAAATAAAGCATTATTGTTTCACGTTAAATCACGTCATCGTTGCAATGTCGTTAAATAAATGGTACTTTTCCGTTTGTTGAGGGGCACTGATGGTGGTGTTAGGGGCTAGTATGGTTACCTGGTGTGCGATCGATAAGCAAATGAAGCCATTTGATATGTGAAAACTGAGTTAACACCTACATTTTCATTTGTATAATTGAGATAAAAGTGAGTAAACGCGAAGCCAGTTGGAGAAACGTTTCATTCGACCGCCACAGGCGGCCAAACAATTAAATTCGGGCATTAAATTTTAAAAAGAGTAGCAGACAAGGAGAAGGAATAATTGAAGTTCAATGAAAAACATTTTAATTCGCATTTGAATTTGGAAAAAGTGAGAAACAGTGTTTTGTCTCCCATTCGAAAGTTGTAATATAGTCAATTTTTAAGGTTACAGAATCAGCATAGTTAAATCATTGATAAAAAAGTATTCTTGTTTTATATTGTGTTTTTTTTTGTGTGTGTGTGTGTATTGCTGTACAGTTTCTGCCTCTTTCCAGAGGTGTCGAAGCGAAAAACTACTTTGCACGATGTAAAGCAAGCGCCGGGATTTCTCATTAAGCGAGCTAAAATGAAATGGTCAAAAGTTGGCCTTCAATTAACAGCTTTCGGAATGGAAGCGCGTATTTCATGGATCACAGCAGGGTAGTTTTTTTTTTGTTCCCTTCGGGCCACTCTCATCTTCACCCGTGGAAACAAATCTGCCCTGTGGGATAGGGAGCGAGATGGAATACTCCGAAATCACTGGGAGGTCGTAGTCCGTATGGCGCAAATTGCTAGTGCGTGATTAACTCTAACTAGGCTATTAACGCTTAAGTGGAAATAAAGCAGCATGCGATAATTTTAATTGAGAGCAGTGAAACTTAATAGAATGCTGAAATCGAGCCTTATAAATACATGTGTACAGTATCAGGAGTGAATGACATCAACAATCACTTTCGGGAGATAGAGATTTTCAAAAAATTACATCATCATCAAAATGTTCGGTTTCAAGCTGAAAGAGGCTGATCTTCATTTAACACTATTTTGAATCGTTGATCTTGAATTACATTATTGATTGATGACAACCAAATTTTGTCTTTCTTGGAGCTGTAAATCTAAAAGACGCTCTCCAATGTCCCCAATGTCTTTGCTTGGCACGTCGAAGTATCAGTATAATTATTATTACTTACTATAATTATTTAGATGTGTTTGTACAGTGGCGGATTTAAAACCGACTTCTGGAGGGGGTTCACTAAATGTTTTTGCCGAATATGCTCTAAAAATTACATTATTTTCGTGGCAAATCAAGCTCCAAATTAGTGTTTGAGAGTTTAGACCCAAAAAATGCACAATTTAGCCGTTTTTTGCTTCTTTTTTCTATGAAAACATCCATACAGCATTAAACACGCCAATGAACTAAACATGTTGTTGGGGGAGAAGGGGTTAAACCCCAAACTGCCTCTTTAATCTGCCAGTGTGTGTGTATCTCTTTGGAACGCTTTTTGTTTACACTCACGTCCCTATGAATGGTAATCTGTTTTGTGTTCTGAGATCAGTGTTCCTATGTATGGTGAACTCTATAATCCACGGGGTTCGCCATAACAACGTGAATGTAAACAAAAAGATGAGTACTGTAGAAAAGCCCAAATCAGAGTGAATCAGAATTTTTAACTTCTGAATAGATTAACTTCGAATTTGACGAATTAACTTCTAGACCCGTCATTATTATTATTATTTGACCGGCAATTACAACTAATACTGTACATTATGTAAAAACAGATTTGTGTGTGCATCTGAAACGCTTGAAATCCAACATGGAAATGCTTAACAACGTGAATTTAAACAATGATGCCTCAAAAAATCATAACGAGCTGCAGGAATGAGAAAAATAGCTCATGATATACAGGGTGTTTGCATTAAACGTACACTTCAGGTCGTTCGATCGATTTAATGAATAAATAGGGTAAATGATAGTGCAACAAGAATAGTATTGAAAGTGTCCGCCATTCTGCAAACTATAGTGCAAAAGCGAAAGTGCCGTTTATACAGCATGGTGGAGCTCTATTTGCGCCACGAACGTAAGTAAACTAACGCGAGTTAAGGAAAAAAGTTGGAAAAACATGGAAAAAGCCGTCGTGACCATTAAAGTTGTCCGAGGCCACAACGACTCCATCTGCAAAAAATCAACTCTTACATTTCATGCACCGCTCGAGTGCAATTACGTTTTACATACCACCGTGGTCACGAAGTTATAATATAACCAATTGAAAAGTGGTACATTTATCGCAAACACCCTATATAACTCCGTGACAGTTGTGTATGTCACGATAAAAAACACGAATGCAAACAATAACTAATGGGATAAGCTAAACTTAAACAATGAAATACGGTTTTTCTCGGCATTCAGTGTTACAATTTGGCTGATTATAAGATTTTGTTTGTTACAAAACTAAAGCACAAGAAATTGTTCTAACTCTGTTTTCATTTTTTTTCTGTATATTTCCTTTAGACAGAGACTGAGCTCTGCTCTGCATGTGGAGAACTCATAACAGACCGCTACCTTCTAAAGGTAAGCGGTCGTTCGTGGCACGCCAAGTGTCTACGCTGTTGCGTCTGCCAAGCTGCTCTTGATCGTCAGCCTTCCTGTTTCATCAAGGAAGACAACGTTTACTGCAAAACAGATTATGCCAAGTAAGAAGACAACTTCTTTAATATTGTCCATCAAACTCAGCTTTAAAAAAAAAATAAATAAAAAAAACTTATTCATTTTCACTCAAGAGTTCTTATGTTATTCAATCGTCACTCCGTTGAATCGAGAGTTTACTGTGACTATACTGTAAGTACTTAAACGTTTGAGAGAAATACTGTATCTTAAATTTCAAGATGTCATAACGGATTAGTTGTGGTTTGTTTTTAGCCATCTAAGTGAAAATAACTATTTGGAGTGAATAAATAAGCTATTTAGGTTCTAGACTTTAAGAAAACTGGAAATGTAAAGAAAACTGGCTTCAGGTTACGTTATTTCATTTCTCGTCAACCATGGTCTTATTGTAGCCAAACCATGGAAAGTATGATTGTCGTTAAATAAACGTAGGTTTAGTTAATTATTTGAAACGATTGATCCACGTGAACCAATGTTTGTCAAACTCCAGCCATTAGACTATTACTTTTACTACGTCTTTTTGCCATACCATGGCCATACTTGCACTTACACCTACACTGTCTTTTGCATCATTGATTACTAAATTTTCTTTAAACCTACTTCGTTGTACAGACCTTTTCAGCGATTTTAGCGACAATTACATCTAACGTTCCAATAAATCGAAGACCTAACAATATTGCTCTTTAAAAAAACACATAAAACTCAACGCGCATAAACTATGACATATAGCGACCCTATATCAGTTTTTAGTTAACCTGTAACACTCGTGAGACTACGACAAATTCACAGACACCTTATTTATCAAAATCCATCGAGTCGTTTAGCCAATAGAAGTGCACAAAGATCATACATACACCTTAAAAAACATAATACACTTTCTTGCAAAGTGGGTAAAAAACATGGCAAACATGGTATTGTTTAGCAAAGATTTTTACCTGCATGTCACCTCATTTATTACTATTACCCAGATCCATAGGAGAGAGAGGTTCACGCCACTGTACCATAACAACGCGATTGAAAAGCGAGATTAAATAAAATGAGCTGCCTAAGTACCATGAAATACATATAGAGAATAGAGTGCCTGTTTGAACAATAGGTGAGCTTAAAATAAAATTACAGCAATGATCTGCTTATACCTCCTCTATCATGTATACTCATGTATACTCCTATATATATATATATATATATATATATATATATATACACACACTGTATCTCCGTAAGAAATGTGTATGTTACCATGACAACACGAATGTAAACAGTAAGTAATGAGATTAAGTAAAATCATAGGAATGAAATATGTTTATCTCCGTCACTATTGAGAAGTTTATCTCTATTATAAAGTAGTCTAGTTAATATAATAAAAATTCAGCTCTATTTGTTTCTGTTTGGAACGTTTGAAATCCACGGTGGTATACACTCGTACCATAACAACGTGAGTGTAGACAAAAATATCTCACTACGTTACCATAATAACACAAAAGTAAATATAGTACTCACTTTGTCCCGAATTATGGTATACTGTACATGACTGCTATACAAGTTAGTTAGGTTGAATCTTAATATAAACAAAAATTATTAAGATTGTTTATTTATTTATTTTACTTTATTTTAAAACGGACGAAAGCGACCGTACAGTATAAAAGTACAAGATTGATGTAAACTATACTTGCCGTGCTTTATCACGTGCATCTTGACCACATATAATGGATACAAGAGGTAAGCATCCTTCTTGGCGAATGCTTCGCTTATTCGCGGCTCAAGCGGTTGTCTATCTTTCGCTGTAGCAAGAGCTGCAAAATTTCATTTCGCTAATCAGCTGTCAATTGTTTTGATTCATTGTCTCTATTATGTGAAGCACATTTTTCTGAAGCCATATTTTCCTTATTGCAGTCACAAAGGGTGTCATTTTGAATTGAATCATGACACCTGAAAATATCTCAAAGAACAATCAATTACAAGCCAAGCAATGCCAATCACATTATCAGAAAGTTTTACAGAAATGTGTACCATAATTTGGGACAGAGAGAAGTAATAAAATGGTACTTTCGTAATGATGCTTTCTTACCGAGAGGTCGCTCGTGGCGCTAGTGGTTAGGAATTAAGTTGTTGTTTTTAACTACCGGTAGCCTAAACTGTGAATAGATACCTGTTTATTGTATAGTTGTATTGTATATAGAGTTTGTATAGTTGTACAGTATATGTTACCGTAACAACACAAATGTAAACAATAACTAAAGTAATTAGATTAATTAAAATTATAACAAGAATGTAAACAGCAACTAATAAGATAAACTGATATATTATTATAACAATAAAATATATTTTCCCCGGCCTTTATTGACTGGCATTCAGAGCTGTAGGCCATTGATATTGTTAATTATTTTTAACTAATATAAAAGCCAAGTGTCCAAACTTTTTGTCTTTCTGTGTCTCTTTCCGTGGAAAAATATTTCCATTGACAACAACTAAAATCAAAACAAAACAAAAAACACAGAAGAGAAAAACCACAACAACGCGAATGTTCACACAAAATGGGTGGATCCCAGATCAGAGTGCAAAAGAAGAGCTTTCCCGTCATTGTTGACGGAATGACAGGCACACATACTCCCATTAATAATAATTCATTTGCTTCGAACAATACTCAAATTTCAGCATTACACTACACTATTTTAAGTTCACATGTTTCTGCACATTTGTTTACATTTATCCATTATTCGGTTAACGTTATTCCCCTTGCACACTTAGCAGTCGTTTTGTCAAACACGAGCAATCTTCTTCTTCTCACACATGATAGGAGTGTGTGATATTAACATTTCGCTGTCTCCCATTATTTGCTTCCGACTACGATCCTGTTTCTGGGAAAAAAGAAGGATAAGAATAAAATCTAGAGAGAGAGAAAAAAAAAACAACACCGCACAACACCGTGGCTTTGAAAAGGCATGAGGGGCGCAACACCTTTTCGAGTGACAATTGACAAAAGGAGGCGTGCTCTGGCGGTGCTTCGACTCGGTCTTTTCTTCCAACGGTGAATAGTCGTTTCCATTCCAGTAAGCTCCGAGTCGTACCAAGAGGCTTCTTTTGACTCCCCACGGTGCCAAAACGGCCTAGGAACCGCAGACTCTTGACAAGCTACTGACCCTTGAACTGTCTCCTTTGACCCTCGCCAGACGATGAACTAGCCACTGCTGGAGTCAATAACACTCCCCTCTCCCCCTCTTTCACCTCCTCCCCCTCCCTCATTCTTCTTCCCCCTTTTCGCTCTTTTCACCAAACGAACGATGAACAAATTGGTCTCACTGATGCTTTTAATTTTTGGTGGGATAAAAAAACAAATGCAACCAGAAGTTGATACAAATCGGATGATGATCAAGACATCCTGCTTGATGTCCTAATCAAAATCTCAGAGCCGGGGTTCGTGAGATTTTTTTGGGAACTTTTTTTCTACTTGTAGATTATCAGTCTAGAAAAGTAAAAACCGCAAAATCTGATTTATTTTTTTAATAACTAGTTTAGAGAATTACATTACCGTCAAATAATTCTGGTATATAGTTTTCATTAAACGCATCAAGAACACTAATTCTTTCAATTTCGGTACAAGATACACAAAACAAATGCACCAAAGAATAAATACAAAAAAAACTACAACAGAAAATCAAGACATCTTTCTTGATGTCCTAATCAAATTCCGAGTAGTTGAGGTAGATTGTTTTCTGACTTTCTTTTTTGTATAAATTCTTGTAGACTTTCAATCCAAAAAAAAGTGAAACACTGAATGGGATTCACCATATATGACCAGTTTAGAGAAATTACATTATACTATTCCAATCATTCTATTATTTTTCCCATTAAACGCACCAAAAACAAAGTAGTCTCAACTATCCATTTCATTTAGGTACAAGGTACGTATGAAATAATGTCCCAAAAAAGAACTTGAATAAACACAAATCGAGAAGACCAAGATTAAATTCCGAAACTAAAATGATGGAAGTTTTTTTTGTATAAAGATTTTTTTGTTTTCTCCTTATCGTTTTCTTTTTTGTAATAAAAATGATGAGTTTTGTGAACACATTTTATAAAACCTTACACATCTTCAATCCATCAAATTAACAAAACATTTCTAATATCCGTAATGACGTACTAAAAATAACAAGATGATACCAACCGAGAGATCAATAACTCGATTGTTCACGTCAAATCAACGTTCAAATTTCGAATCATAGCTTTGAAATCATGCTCACAGTTAGAAACTAGCTTTATTACAGGAGTGTTAGAATATACGGCCATGCCAATAGCAATTCAATCTACAATAGTAATATAGCATACCCACAACATCTGTTTACAAGTTTTAAAATGTATTGAAAAAATACAATTGATGGGAAAAGTTGATGATATTTGTTGTAACATATTAATTGACGAGCTTTACTGCACGGCTTTGCCCGGAATACGAATTGGGGTGTTCGATATATTATTCTAAAACGCCGTTTCAGGAGTATGGTCCCCTGCGACGTGAAAGGCCCCCAAATTCGGGTCTAGAAAAATTCTTTGCCATCAATTCATCATTCTGCTCTTACTGCGAGTACCTACAAATACGCCATGCTATTGTTGAAACAATAGCAAGATTTATGTAGGGCCTTCATAACAATAGATTCAAAAGGCGTAATATTATTTGTTACTTACTATCATACTTCTTTAATTAGAAATCATCGACATAACCACTCAGCGGAGAAATTTCAAACTTCAAGTATCAGCCTTGGGTGGAAACATGCTATCGTTGAAACAATAGCAGGATTTATGCAGGGCCTTCATAACGATAGGTTCGAAAGGCGTAATGTTATTTGTTACTTACTATCATACTTCTTTAATTAGAAATCATCGACATAACCACTCAGTGGAGAAATTTCAAACTTCAAGTGTCATTATCTCGAATTAGACATGACACAGAAAGCTGAAAATTGCTGCGTTGACCCTAGAAAGTCCAGACAGAATAAACTGTGCAAATTTCATGACGCCAGAGCTCAGCGTTCAAAAGTTTATGCTGCTTTTATAGATCATCAAATACTTGAGAGCATAGTTTTATTACCATTACATTTCTCTGGCGCACATGGCTAAAAATTGAATACACTCTTGATTCGTGCAATGAATGGTGCACACGTAAAGTGTTTCACCAATACAAGGCAGACAAACCTTTGATATCTATTCTTTATTATGTACGAAATTTCAGAGATTAATAATTTAATTAGTAATGTTGATGATGAAAAAATATATCACTTAATATATTTCAACCAATTTGATCAAACCATACCATCAGTTGTATTTTTGATAATTTTTTAAAATTGTAATCAGATTATCTGGACGGTATCCGACCTTTTCTCCGAATATCAATTCTTCGAAATCAATTCTTCGAAAAATCAATTCTTCGAATAGCTTTT
>JAQIWH010008381.1:0-10331 GCA_034695005.1 Cryptops parisi | reverse complement strand
TCATACACATACATTCACATAGACATACATACACATATGGATACACACACATATATACAGTAACTCATATATATATACACAAACGCATATATACATACATGCAAACATCTTTTATCACTTCGGTAAAGGACAAACTGTTCAAATAGTATGCTGTCCTTTGAAATAATGGACGGGTGGTATATGATGTTAATGTGGCAATGTGTGGTCGAAAGATGGATTTTAGATATGGTCGATCACAAAGTTTGTTACTTGATTGACTCGTTTTCTATGTTTAGTTGTCATATCGATCAGGGATCCCAGACCACTTTTTTCAACGTTAGCTTGAGATTACAGGTGTCAGGTGTTGTCATAAGATTGATGTTAAGATCACCAAGTATCACAAGGCTTTTATAGATCGCATGTTTCTCAAAAAGTTTTTTCAAACAATTGGGAATAAATTTGATTTCAAGAATGTCATGCCATTTGTACATACTACATAGCCATGACAAGAAAAGAAACGCTGTTCACTTGTATGTCATCAATGACGTATTCTGCATTTCTGTAGTTGGTTTCAACAGTGTTGAAAGATAAGTTTGACTTGCTGAAGAGAAGGATGCCATTGCCTCTACTCTATTAATGAAGCATGTTGTGTGTAGCCAAGCATATTGAAGCCCACATAGTATGGGACAGTGACGAACACATCAGTCATTGCAGGAACCCGTGATGGTCTGGTGATTGAGGTGTCCACCTCTGGTGTGCCAGATAGTGATTTGATTTGTCTCCCAATCGTGCTACGTAAATTTAGTTGGGGTCTGACAACGTGGAGACAAGTTTTTTCGCATTTTCTCCTGCATTATAAATCTTTGTTTCAACTTCTTCGTCCTTATCTCATTGTCATTGCAATATTTTCTGAATTTGTTTGAGGGCCAAATGACAAACCTAGCGGCAGTGAGTGCTTTCGTTAAAATTCAAGTTCTTACCTCAGCCGTTGCATTTTATTGAGCATCATAGCCATGACTCACGTATCCTGAGAAAGTTCCCCCCTGGCCACATCTTATGGCAATTCCCTGTAATCTATAAAGACAGTATATGTAAAAAACCTGCAGCTCGCTCCGAGCCCCTTTCTACCCCAAGAACGTGACTGCAGCCAGGCTGGTCACTCCCCTGTTGGGGCCATGATCATAGCAAACGACAACCAGTGAATCATTAATCGTAGCTTTGACCATTCAAAGGTTGAGAAAGATGCATAGAAATTTTCTGAGATTGTTCAGATTGATGAATCTGACAACTCAAGTTGACCTTAGTCATTCATATTTGGCCATACTCCCAAATTTAACTTATTTATACAAATTTCCAAAATATTATTTCCATATAATTTGCAGCATATTTCAGACTTTTCCGACTAGCAATATTAAGAAGCCAGTTTGCCGCAATGATTATTATAAAAAAACTAACCCTTCTCGAACTTTCTTGTAAACTCTATGTAGTTTTGGGTTTCATTAATTTTTGGTTTGTTAAATAGGAATCTGTTGAATGGAGAGTTTATTCTATTTTTTTTTTATTTATATATTTTTATATACTATAGGTTGATTAAACAAGATCATATATTCAGTAAGAAGTGTGCAAATGCTACAATTGGAGTTACCAATTCAACATGAGTGACAACTTATAAAAGAAGCAAAGAATATCACAAATAAGAATGGAACCCCATCGGGATGAACGGGAAAAATCTTCTTCTTCTTCTACTTCACCACCTGTTATTCAGCATCAACCCATAAGGGGCTTACCGTTAGAAGATCACAAAAGCCTAACCATTTATGGCGGCGTTAAAAAGGCACTTGCTGTACGGCCATCGCCTTTGATGCTGCATCCATTGATAGAAGAGAAAACTCCAACGGAATCATACACTCCCAGTAGTTATGTGGAACCCAAATCGCCTTCATTTTCAGTCGACAGACTTTCTGTTACATATTATTCAGAAGTGGCTAGTACTGGTGATTCATCTAGCAGAAGTTCTATGGGTTCTGCAAAACTCAGCATGAATGAATCCAAAAACAACAGTCCAGTGGCACTTACCGATTCTACCAGAGTGCGATTTTCAAGCAAGTTCTTGGCTTCTAAATCTCCAGGTGAGTGTCTTGACCCTAGAATTCGTTGTTTGATTTTTGTTGTACTAGGATCAGAGCAAAAGAGGTTTGTGTAATACGAATTATGATTGCCTACAGTATAAAGTATGTTTTTTATGTAGAAAACAAGATCACTTAAGTTCACAGTTTAGTATCCCATTTTCATATACAGTGGTATTGTGAGAAGCAAAGTAGCAGTGGTTGATCCAGAAAAAAATGACAGGTTAGGCTCGGCATATTGATACAGAAGGTTAGCTGATGCAGCACTTTATTTTCATAGGCTATATCCATTTTATAGGCGCTTGTTCATAATAATACAATCGAGTCAAATTAAAAACATTTGTTGATTTACAATAGCACTTTCATGCATAAATTCCACTAGAGATACCGGTAGGTATTTGAGGTTTAAGGACTTGTACCGACTGCCGTTAAGGTATGCTATGTCATTGCCACATGAACAATGAACCTTATAGCGTAAAGTGATGCAGTTGAGATTTTATGATGAAGGAGAAAACGAAAAAACTCCGAGAAACCCTGCGCCCAAGTTGTCAGACCCAAACTGAATTTTACTATACACTAAATGAAGCATTAGTTTATATTATATATTTATAATTCTTTTTACAACTGTGTATGTCTATTTATGTTTGTGCAATTAAAATAATTCTGAATCAGTTTCCATGTTATTTGGTACCTAAGTTAGAGTCAATTCAAGGAAAACAATAGGTCATTTTATACAGTAAGAATTGTTACTACAAGTGAAAAAATTCATTAATAGCAATAGGACACCCTAAATATTCACAAGTTAATTTGCAAATGCATTCAAAATGCAGTTTATCAGTGTGAACACACTGATCAACTGATTTTTCTCACACTGTAAAGGGAGTGAGAAAAATTAGCAAATGGAGTGTATAAAAAGGAAATTGATTACAAATTTTTGGGGTAGGGTTTACCATTACCTTAGGTGAAAAGCATGTTTACTAGCTATTTTCTTACCCAAGCGAATCTCATACACAACAAGCACAAGATTTGCATACAAAAATAGTTTCTGCTGGTTTGCTATAAAAAAAATAACAATTTTGGGAAATTTTTCCAGTGTCGTAAAATCACCATTTATCTATAGTCACGTATAATACATTCAGTACATGTATAAAACATGTAGGCTGACTCAATCCATTATGAGTGGCTGACTGGTGGATGAGTAATTTCCAACTCCATGTTGTGACATTGTGCAACTAATGATGGCAAAAAAGCTCATTTGCTAAAAACGTATGGTCATACTGATTATTAAATCACATTAACGTTAAATTGTGTTGTGCAAACTCAAATTAATACTGTAATCTGTAGAGAGTGGTGCTTTTTCATTTACTTACTGTTTAAATGACATTTGTAATTAGTATTTAATTTGAAGTGTGAATTCTACCATACAGTAGTTCAAGCTATCATACATTAGTTAGGCATATCCTTATGCATAGTAGGTTTTGAATTCATGTACCGGTACGGTACTAATAAATTAAAATTGATCGTTATTGAATGGGTGAACTTTATATGTATGTTGTCAAACTGATTTTTGAAAAGTTGGGTTTTAAGGTTTTTTCAATTGATCTAATACTGACCAAAGCCTTTTTGCAACACATCAATCAATATTGGTGTGGAATTGGAATCCTTGGCCCAGGTAGTGAGGTGCAAAGTGGTGTGCATTTGTAAATCATAGGTCTTGGGATTTTAAAGCAAAATATGATAAAGTTATTAAATGATAACGATATCTTTTAATCTTTTTTATTGAAATGAATAAAAATAACAGATTTGTTAACATAAAAATAAAATGAAATTTCAAGAAAACTAGGTTGTTTAATGACAAAGCAAGGAATAGTTTTCTGATGTATATTATTTAGTTTGTGCAGCCCTTAATCATCAATATACCTACCTTGTGGTATATTTCTACTGTGTAAAATATGCAATGTGCACCATCTCACAAAAATTCTGCGCTACTGGGTAAAATCAACAGTGCATAGAGTACAAACGACTCATTGGCTTCATTCTAAAAGTGAAATAAACAGAAATTCAAATAAATTAGAAAAAAATTCATGTCAGTAGTTTGTAGTGTTATCAGCTTATCTATTACCATTAATGCAAATTACTGTTATGTTCTTGGTTTGTCTTTTCTGTAGGCTTAACGGTTGGTTCATACCAATACACATTATCCCTGGTCTCAAGCATAACACATCCCTTACATCAGAGATTGCCTCTTCCAGTTAACAACTTTGTGCACGCCATAGTACAACATAAGGAATGTACAATTTTGCCTACTCATTTGATGAGGCACAGTGGAAATGTCTTTTTTTTTGGGTGGTTCCCGGAAGAAGGGCGGTTCCCATGCTGAGAATTAAAGACTATCGAACAGTTTCAGTCAGGTGTTAAAGCTCTGGCTCAGTTCTTAAGGTACACCAAGAGCATATATACCTTGTTCTGAACGCAAGTAGGAAGAATGAGGCCTAGGCTGAGTAGTATTGTTGAACCAGGTTTGGCAATATTTGGATTTTCATTTCATTTCATTGTATTGCATTTTGTTTTTTTAAATGTTATGAATATTCTTGTTACATGTGCTTTATTAGCATCCAATGATTCCATAACACCCAATAGTGATTTTCTGCTTTGTAGATTTACTCCTAATAGTTACTATAACATATAAGCTTAACTTAATTTTAATAAGTTAAACTTATAAGCTTATAACTTTTATTTTTTTTATTTTATATATTATTTTTTCATTGTATTATATTTTTTGTTAGTTCAGAAATACTGTACTCTTAAGTTAAATGCTAAAGCTAAAGCATCTAACAATTCCAATGCTAGCAATTTCTCTTATCTTTTTAAGATTTGCTCTTAACTGCAGACATATACTTGTATATAATGTCATAAAACTTTAGTATTGAATGTATTATTTTATATTTCTTGTATTGCACGTATTTATTAGCTCGAGAATGTTCTTGAATGGACTTGGGCCATTCTTGTGCTTTCATTCACATTCTTTTTTGTTGAAGCATTCTGAGTGAAAATTTGAATGTTTAGCTCAGTATACTTATTTACCAAGTGCTGTCTTTAAAAGTTTTGTTTTCTTAATAATGAGTATATAGTTTAACTTCTATGATTTGCACAAAAAAACAATGTCATGTTAGATTATCAAAGTGATGGGATTGTTTTAATTCAAAATTGAATATTCAGAACCTATACATTTAAGATCCAAGAATCCCTCTTCAAGTATGGTACTATGTGATATTTAATGTTTGCTAACGTTAAGCAGTACTGTATGTGTAAAATTGGTATCTTACATATCAATGGTCCATAGGCTAAGAAATTTTAATTGTCAAGGTGAAACAATTTTGATATTTAGTAATTGTATTTAGTACCGTAATTGTTTTTTGATTTTTGGCAATACAATATACTTATTCAGTATATTGTACGTGATGCTGTTTTTGGAAGTTTTATTTTCTAGATTTGATCACAGTTTAATTTCTATAATCCAAACTAATTAACACTATTGATATTTGGATATCAAGGTTTTCTGATTATTTTGATTCTTGAGATCACTTATTTAAAACTTATACATTCGATTCAAGATCTGAAATAGTGTGCTTAGGTAGTCGTTATTTAATGGTCAATCTTAGAAAACGTCTTAAATAAGATTCACTGTACATGTAAAATTGATATTTATCATCAGGTGAACTCAAGAAAATTTAATCGATTTTCATGGTAGAAATATATTAAAAATTTGTTACTGTCAGAGATTATTGCTGTTAACAATAAGATTTTCCATTTTCCCGGAACTAGCTCTAATGACGCCAACTTTGATATACTAATTACTAATTACCGAAGTCATTTCTAGAAAAGTCAAGTCAAAAGCTCATTAGTGTAAAAATATCTTTGTCCAATCAATACCAGTAGTGATGCAGCATTTGCAACAAAAAAAAAAAATCAATGTTCTCATTGTAATTAAAAGCGTTTTACTCAAGATTGGTAGATTTGTTAACATAATTTAAATCAAAATTGGGTTCTATGATTAATTTTATAATTTTTTAGGAGTTTATTTGGATATTTTTAGCTTGTATCAAATTAGGATTTTTTTTATATAAAAAACAAGATGATAAAAATCACAGTAGCTTACATTATTGATATAAAGACCACACCCAATGAGGGTTCAAAAACTTTTTCTCCTATATCATTTTTCATGTCATTTGATTTTCACACTTTTACAATCTATTTTCTGTCTAATGTAATGAATTTTAGAGACCAACCCAAATGTAGTTAACAAAATGTTAACTATATATTTTTTCTACACTTTGTTGCTTTTATGATAAAAAAATATCGTGCTACTAAACTAGAAATTAAACATTCCTACTTGTACAACTTTTAGGTTTCACAAAATTTGGTTTCCCATAGGATAACAATTATGTGAAATGGCTTAAATTCACAGAATTTGTTTATTGAGTCTTATCTTGTGTTGATACACAAAATCAGGAATTATTTCTATTTATTTTTGTTTTATGGTGGATACCGTTTAACAATCTCATCTGAATCACCCTGCAAATGTATAAAATGTAGGATATACTGTATATATAAAAATAAATTAAATACTATAAACAAAACGCTTTTAAATACATAGTCAATCTCAATTTGCAAAGATTTTCTGCTGGACTTTCTGTTGTTTATTGCTAATCATTACAAAATAAAAATGGCCATTTGCTTTTTATTTTTGTTTATTTTTTACATCCTGTTTATTTTCTACATTTAGTCATTCCTTGCACATAGGGGTGCCAGATTAGTGAGAGTACTGGATTACTGAGAATGTATAGAATAATTAGTTTAATTTTTTCACGTTTATTGTATGTAGTATTTAAAAAAACCACCTAAATAAGAGACGAATGTGAAATGTCTGATGATGATTAAAAAAAACACCATCCCCAAAATTATATCATTTTATATGAATGGCTTGAACATTTGCAGAAATTTGGTATTCGTGGGAGTTCCTGGAACCAAACCACCATGGATAGGTTCACTGTACTGTCTTATTGAATGATCTCAGTGTCAGTGCTGTAACTCCACCTCTTCATGTCATGACAGGATGCCTGATAATTGAGAGGCAGGATTATTGAGGCTGGATTAGCAAGAGGATAGATTAGAATATATTTGACTATAGATTTGGCTGTATTATCCAATCTAGCCAAAGGATAAAATTAGATTTCACAATTGTTTGTTCAAAAAATTGACTTGAAACAAATCAAAAACAAAGTCGTACCTATGATGAAACTAATAATTAATAAAATTGACATATACTGTAATCAAAAGGGTAGTATATATTAAGAGGGTGAAATGGATTTAAAATGTCTGTGTTTGCAAAATCAGAATGTGTATTTCATGTACATACAAATGATTGAAATGGTTATGATGCATTCAGAGAATCTCAGTCAGTTTTTTTTTTCATTTTCAAAGTCCATACTAGATGCAAGTTTTAAACAGTACTTTTTGTTAATAATATTGTTAATTATTGTTTGGTGAAATTATTTATTCAAGTTTATATCTTGAAATTGTAGATGATGATGAAGAAGATGATGATTACACAGCAAGCATTGATGCATTGCTGCGGAGGCGAGATAGCAAGCGAAGAGGTAGTACTAGGAGGTCACCCATCAGAAGAGTTTCTTCTCCGTTCAGCATTGATTCGGAGAGATTCAGAAGAAGGTCTTCAACAATGACAACAACTTCTGGGTTTGTAATATTCCCTATGTATCTACAAAAGAAAGAATCAACCAACCATTCTGTATTGTGCCAGTCTTAGAAAGAGACCAGAAAGATGTAAGGTAAATAGTCAATACATTTATCAGGATCAATATCCTGATGCACATTATTATAGTACAATGATTCCTTGTTATTTATGGATGGGGGTTACCTCCTTGACATGTACCATGACTACCAAATACTATATGAAATTAGGAAGACTAAGGTATATTATAAACTAAGATATATTGCAAGAAAATAATAAAAACATAATTAACTTTTCTTGCTCCTTCACAAATCACTAATGTCATGATATTATAAATTAATGTTGTCAAACAATAACTATTATCAATTGATTATTATTTGTTTTTTAACAAATTTCTAAAACCACTGCTAACAGAATTACGGCTAACTGTACTTACAAAAAAAAGAAGACTTTTCAAGCAATAGTAAAACAATAAAACAATCTTATATTGTTGTTATATGATTTATAAGTTTCTAGTTCTTGTAACTGGTAATATCAGTGCAATACTTCAAACTAGTGGATGTTAGTAATCTCAGGACCCTACAGTATATTTTTTGTGAATGGGCAATATAACACTTTCATGGCAGGTCAAACGAAAAGAAGTGCAATAATATCAATGAAATATAATCTATGATTCATCTTAGGGATACTCAAGTATCGATAGATGATCAAGAAATTCCTGAAGATGAAATTTTTGAAAACATTCGCATGCACAAAGAAGTCATCGAAAATGTTAAAACGCAAGCATGGAGAACTCAGAAGAAGTTGAAAGTAATTCGGTAAAGTACACATATTTTACATTACAATTTCAAATTCAGCAAATATATTTTGGCATCTCACCTTGTGACCCAAAAATAGCTTGTCAAATAGGAAAAGATAGCTTTTGGTAGCAAATGTTGTCGATGAATCAAAACACGCTGCTGAAAGGTTATCTTTGTAATTGCTAACAGTTGATTCATAACACCGATACATTGTCCAACGTCACTCTTGGACCTTGGTCAGTTGAAAGTTGTCAGTGATGCTGTTAGGGACAATGAACATTCTGCAAATTGGATCAACAAATAATTTAGTGACTGCGACTTAGTCCGGAGCTGTCTATCAAAGATTTACCTTTGAAATTAACGAAAAAATCAGCACTTTTACTCTTTAGAAAGTGTAGATTTCCCTTCACGGCTAGGGTTCTTTAGAATGAACTGCCTTTTGTGATATCCACTCGAGCATTTATAAATGCAGCAAATTGGTCATGTCTTCGTCATTGCATTTATTATCAAGGCCGTGCAGAGATGGTAGTAGGCCCAGGCCTGATGGGAAACATAGGCACGGTCAATGAAGCTAGCAAAAGTTGGCCAACAAAAATAGGCGCTTTCTTAAATTTGTAGGTTCCCTCTAAACTTGTAGGTCCATGTCAAAAGGCATCACTAGCCTACTTTTTGCCCGGGCCTGTTTATCATCACATTCTATGATACATTATGGGAACAAAACAATTTTATGTGTTTCTGAGGTTTTTGTATATCTTTTTTACTCCCTATTTTTTGTGTAAGATTAATGACATAGTATTTTTCCAGTTTTTTTTATTTCTTGTGTAGTTTTTTATATTTGACCATTGTACATCATTCTTTATCGACTGCTTAGTGTTGACTGTGTCAATATGTCCTTGAGATGCTTATTAAATCATCATCACGTAGAGTTTGATCCTTCTAAGAATCTACAAAACTTTCTCATGAACTTTTGGCAAACTCACAAAGCATAATGTGCTGTTCCTCCATCGAGCTGGTTAGCTGGAACCACATTTTTTGTTGCTTATTAAATGGCAGATCATGTAAGGAATCAATTAAAAACTATCAAACAAATGTTGTTGGCAAATATTTGTTGGTTGGCAAGATCAGAGCTGGATCGTGGACTTTTTGCGCCCTGGGCAAAACGATTTTTGAGTGCCCTTTTTTGTAACTTACCGACTACTGTATATAAACTTGTATTTAATAACCCTACATGTATAGTATTATAACTTACATGTGTCATTTGCATTGCATGCATGTGGCAAATATTTTGTAATACATTTAAGATTTTGTGTAGCTCAGTGCTTTCCAATTATAATATTTAGTGATGAAACCCTTTTATGATTTATAATATAAAACGGAACCTCTTAAACATTTAAAGGACCTAAAAAGAAAGAGCCGCAGGCCAAAACATTTCATGCTTCAAGGTCAAGTACCTTGAAATTGATCTATATATTGTACTATATAATAAATAATGCTTCATTTTATATAATAAATAATATATAATTTTACATGTGTATTATAGTACAGTTGTGTTATTTGAGCACTTTCTTTGAGTCTCAGTAGTCTTAGGTATACACGACAGATCTGATTTAATCTCTCAGGCTAGGGCAAGAATTGTGTAATCCTTACTTTCTATTAAAAAAATTATATTGT
>JAQIWH010008380.1:0-10331 GCA_034695005.1 Cryptops parisi | reverse complement strand
ACACACGCCATTTATATAACTGAGGAGTTCGGTGCAAAAACATCATAACTGATAAAATGTTATTTTGTGAAAAAGGGCAAAAACATCTGACACACTCGAATTTATAATGAAAACAAATTCCTGTTAACTGTATATTTATAGATATACAGTATATTTATAACTATATTTATCAATGAAAAATGAGCAGGTTTTGCAACAAAAGCATTAACTTCAGTTGATAAGTTTACAGTTACAAGCGAATTTTAAAATTCAATTACCTTGGCTATTCCAACTATCATGCTTAGTCTTAAATTCTTTTATGTTGTTCTTCCAGAGATCAGCATTTTATTTTAATTTTCATCTCATAATTGAAAAGTAATACAGAAAATTAATTTGTGAAAGCAGTGTACAAAATGTGTAATAGTTAGTATCTTTTCTATTATTTTGGACTGAATGGAGCCAGTGAAACAACCAGGAAGTGAAACACAATAAAAGAGAACAACAACAAAATTAATAGTTTACAGTAGTCCTGTTCCATATCTTTGCTCCCAAAAGTTCAGAAATGCAAATTATATGCAACCCCATGCTGTTTGGCTATAGACTGGTCTAAAACAATTCAATTTTTGCGTTTTAAAGAATAACAAAGTAATTTCTTTTATGAGGTAATTTTACCCAACTTTTCAATTTTTAGATACCAATACCAATTATTATTTAATATAGTTGTACTAGTCATATAAATTAACAATTGTTTAATCAAATAAAAATATAACTCAAAATATATCATATTATTTTTATATTTTAATTTTATTTGAACTTTGGAACTTGAGCCACAAAAAACGTTCTTATAGTTGTTTTGTACTTTTAAGAAATTTTGTGTGGTTGAGGAAAAAAGGAGTTTCAGAGAAAGTTTTTTATTGTTTTATGACTAAGTCCATCTGGAGACAGTCCAGATCAAAATCTACTTGACTGCTGTATTTTGATTGTTGGTGTAAAAGTGAGTGACTGACAGTGTAGTACAAAGTGTATTTGTGTTTGCTGCTGTTAAGGGTGTTTTAAAATTTTTTTCTTGGTTTTAAGTTTGTTGGGAGGAACCCATTATAGGAACATTCAAATACCTTGAAGCAAAACGATAATATTGCATGACCTCTTTCATTTTGTTTTAAAAGTTGCCTGTCTGTCAAGTTATTGGTGAAGACTCATTTTCATACTGACATGGAAAATTATTTCAATAACACTTTTTTTAAATAATGAGATTTAAATAAAGTTATGTTTAGATTCGTTTTCTCTCTTTTTAAAAATGTGTTTGTCATTACATTATATCTTCTTTCTATCTGCAAGAAAAGCATTCGAGAGCTGTAGCTCTCCCATTTTGACACTCTAGCTCAGGCCTTCCACCTTTTACGTTTGGAACCCCATTTTATAGGAGAAACACGTTCAAAACCCAGTATAAAATGATATAAAATAATAAATTAAAATCAACAGATAAAATCATATACTGATAGTTAATCACAAAACAAATATTTTACATACTAATAAAGTGGACATTTTGTTCAAAACAACACTTGTTAAAGACATCTTCTATTGTATTAAAACTCCAATTACAAATTTTTAAATTTTGAATTTAACTTTGAATCAATGTATATACAAAAGGCCAGTTTATAAATCATACATTTAATCATATGAGTAATCATAAATTGACATTTGGACTCACAAAACGAGACATTTTTGCATTGTGGACATTTTAAATTTGTATTGCAATTGATCTTTTAGAATTGTTTAAATTTTAAATAAAGTATTAATAAATACAAATTACATGTATGAGAAGGCAAAAATGCAAGCTAGCCCCAATGGGGAGGAATACTGTAGAAAAAGTTGGGAACCACTAGGCTAGAGTACAGTAGTGTACAGAAATTACTTTTAAAAAACAGATGGCCCCTATTGGCATTTAACTTTCCAAACCACATGGCCCCTTTCTAACTGCCACAAATTCTTTCTTTATCCTAATATACTAGTAAGTAACTAATCTTTTCTCAAACAAAACGTGTATTATTTTGATGTTAACCATTCAAAAAAATCTTAAAACTATTCAGCCCAAACTATTGTGAATCAAATTGATCTGCCCAAACCATATAAATAGATTTACAACTAGGATAAAGTAGTCCAAAGCATTTCAAAACCATAAACCAAATATTGTGTTTACTGTGTGATTCGTCACAGCACAGACTTCATTTTGAATCTTATTCCAGGTATATAAATTTGTCATATATTTTTTAAAATATTTAAAAAAAACTACCACAACATAATGCACATGCTTTACTCTTTGTTAACCTAACACTAAACATATTTTTATTAGGTTTATATGGTAGTGATGTAAAGGTGCAAGCCAATGTAATAATTTCCAAAATTAGGTGAAATTTTCGAAATTTTAGTTCAAGAAGAACCTGTTTATTGTAAACATGTAGAAATGAAAAAAATTTTGTTTAAAAAATAGTATGTTTGCATATAATGCAAAATTAGAACAAAATTCATTTCAACATTATTTTAATAAGAACAAAAATATAATTCCTTATCCAACTTGGCCTGAAGTCTGTCAGTGAAGGCGCTACTCATACTTTACTGTATATCACTTGTCTTGCTTATGTTTTATAACATACAGTACATAGCAAAATCATGTCATCTTGCTAGATAACATGTTTTGCATCCATACACATCTTAATTTTATACCAAAAAAATATATTTCTCAGTATGCATAACACATGTTTTTTGGAAACACTAGATAATCTAGTATTACCAAGAAACTTGTTACACATAACGAGTAACAAGTATTTTTTTAAAAAATGATCTACTCCACAATGAGTGTAAAAAAATTATTTGTCTTCCATGGAAATTACAGTGAAACTGATAATATTCGCAAATTTTCATGATGCAAAGACATAAAATTTTACTCCCCTTTTGTTATTTCAATTCAATTCCTGAGTTGCAACAAGTTCTTGAAAACAAAGCAAAAGTTTTCTCCACAGTTGAATAATTTTTATTATATTTATCACTAATAAAGTAGCATACATAAAACTGCCTCTTTGATTCAAAAGTTCACTTGTTAATGAGTCTTTGGTATAAAATAATAAAAAAAAGTTACAAAGTTTTGAATAAAATTTCGAATAATGCAAATGATAACAGAAAACATTGTACACTGTGATTCATTAGACAATGTTTGTTAATTGTAAGTTCCTAATATGATTAGGTGTTTTGTAGGGTTTTTTGGGTTTGTTGCCAGGAACCTATTATGGGAGTTCAAATGCCCTGAAACAAAACCATAACATTGGATGATCCCCCGTTTTTTAAAACTTTGCCTGTTTGTCATGCTAAAGGTGAAAGCTAATTTTCGTATATAAAACATGTCCAAAAATGTGTCATTACAATTTTCAAATAAAAATAGCTATGTAGTAAAAAAACAAACTTTTTTAGTAAAATACTTAATTAAGTTGTTATTAGAGAGTTTTGGGACAAGTGTTGAACTGTTTTATGAGGGTTGACAATGTCCATCTGGAAGAAGTTGACTGCTGCTTTGTGATTATGTTGGTGTAAAAGTGGGGTGGAGGTTTGGGGCTAATGTATTTGTGTCTTTACTGTTTAGGGTGTTTTGCTAAATTTTTCTTGGTTTTAAGTTTCTTGGGAAGAACTCATTTTGGAAGTTTAAGGATAACAGCCCTGAAGCAAAATGGATACATTGGATAACCCATGTGTCCATCCCCCAAATCAATGGACCAAACTTTCACTCAATTTGTTGTCCATCACTCACTTTTGTCCATCACTTCAGCTGAGGAAGTAAGGCAATCTTGTGAAACATACGGATTATAAAAGGTAAACATTGTTTTTTAATTTATTTTTTAAATAAAATGTCATCTAAATCGAAAATTAAACTGAACATTTTAGTAAAACCCAATTAAGTAATTCTATTGCCATTAGATTTTAAGTCCTTAATTTTTAATTAATTTAATAATGAAGGTTTAAAAAAATAAAACATTGCTCTAAAATATTAAGGTTTATCATAAAAAAATACTGTGCAAAAGTTGTTAGTCACAATGGAATTGCCAGGTAGTTATTTAACACTATAGAAATAAAACTTTATTAAGCATTAATGTTTATGTGGAGTTAGCAGCTCTAAAATAATTATTTATTAGAAAACGTTTTTGTTATTAATTTTAGCTTCATTAACAGCAGAATTGTGTTTAAAAGTGTGAAGTCTAATTTTTTATATCTTGACAAAATTATTTATACTATCAATGAAAAAATCATTAAAAATATATTTAATTTTTAATTTGAGTGCAAACCTAATAATTATTAACCTATCTTAGTTTCTTTAATTTAAAGGCACTGGTTATTCATTCATAAACTAAGAATGCAATTAAAATAAAAATAATATTTGTATTGATTTATATTGTATTGCCCAATATTTTAAAACTGGTTGCACAGATGACACCACATCCATCACATAATATTTAATCGTTAAACAGCAGGTGAAAATGATAATCTAAAAAAATATCAATGTTGAAGTCACCAGCCACACAAAGTCTCTCAAATGTTGCAATTTCAGATACTGCACTTGCTGCTTTGTGGAAATCAATTGTGTCGGTTTTGTTGCAATTTTGCATCCATTCAGTGGAAATGGCTTTTATTATTAAAAGTTGGGAAATACTATGTAGCATTTTACAATTCATGAACTCTTTCCTTGTCCAAATATGATAATTCCACACAGTAATAAAATAGTTTTATCTTAGATCTTTCCAAATTACTGTAACAGATACCCCTGTAATGTCATTGATAACAAATTTATATCATATATGTCACAAAACAACTTTGATAGAATTTACACAATAAACTGGTCTAGGTAACTAGTTCCATTCATGTATCTTGAAAAATAAGTTAAAACTAAAACCAGGTGAAATGAACCTATAGAATTCCTTTGTTACGGTTAATTATTTTAATTAATATCTAATGTGCAATAATGTATTTACAAAAATATTCTAGATATATTCTTTTTTCTGTACTAACTAGAAAATTCTAAGTTCCATCAATTCTAAGAGGTAAGATAGACTGCATATGTTGATTTTAAATAAAATTACCCGACTATTGTTGAGCTAAAACAAGATTTTTTTAACTACACTTAAAACAATAAAAACATATGAAAGAATATCCCAAAAGGTAAACTTACAAGGGATTGCCTACAATGCAGCTCAGTGGACACTTCTGCTAACTTCAACAGAAACTGTTTCTCTATCAATTGAATGTTTATCCCAGCCTTTTGTTTGGTGGCTAGAAGGGACTAAAAAAATAAAAAATTGATAAAGCAAAAGAAAAACATGATACATTGTTGAAGATGAGTGCATGCTTTTAAGAGACACTGACAAGCTTAAAATGAATTAAATTAGTGCAAACATTGGTGCTAAGAAAATGTAATGAACAGCAACCAAACTTTGTTTTGAAATATTTGATATATGGTGGCCATTTATGAATTTCATAAGCTGAGTTTTAATCATATTATATTTGAGTTAACTCGTTAATGCAGTGCACACATCTCAACGAATATCATTTAAAAAGTTAATGCTCTTTCCATGTTGTCAGTTTGGATTAATATGTATTATATCACTTCCCATTTGCTTAGCCATGCTATGTTTGCTTTTAATGCAGTAGTTCCTGGTCTGGACAAAACCAAATTCCCGTTTTATCTTGTGAAAACTAGGATTAATAGATGAACCTTAGTTAAAAATAAAAATCCCAACATTTTTTTGGACTAGTAGTGGTTTTTGTAAGTATAGTTTTAAAGGTAATGGTCTTCAAAACAGTATTTAGGATAGAATGTTGCAATGTTACTCTTCAACATGTTTCTTGTTGAATAATAGGTCCACACTTTAAAAAAACACATTTATTATGTTATAAGAATAAAGGATAGTTAATGTTTATAAACAAACAACAATCATTATTGATTTATTATCTGGTTAGCAAGGACCAATACATATCGAGAGTTGCTAATTTTATTTATTAAGGTAAATATGTTTTATTTTGTTTATAAGTGGAATGTACTTTTTTGAGAAAAGTCAAATATGGTTCACTAAGCTTGTTTAATATTCCATATGGGTTTGGTGAAATTTTGAAATTATTCTTTTGAACACCATTCAATTATAATATTTCAAACAAACTTATGGATAGAATTTAGAAAAATTGAAATGATAATAAGAACTGAAATTAAATGGTTAAATGCCAATTTTAAGTTCTTTGCCAATGTTAACTTTTTCAGTTATATTAAAAAAATAATTACGTCTACCATACTAATAAAATAAAAAAAATACAATAGGCCTACACTTTTCTTAAATCTTGTTCGATTGTGTAAGAATAAAATTTATTTAGAAAAGATAAATTCAATATTATCATTAAACTAAAATAAATGAAGCATGTAATTTGATAATACGAATGCATGTAGATCGTGATTGAAAAGATGATGTAAAAATAGTTTCCCAGAGGTAGATGGGCATTGTTAAAGAAAGGAAGGAGAGAACATTGTGTGGCTAACGAGAATCGAGAATAACTTGATAAGGCTAACAGGCCTAACATGGAATTGTGATTGTGCTTCTCCAAGCCAAACAAGGAAGAAAAGACATTATTTGTGTGTATGAACTAACATTGTGTTATTGGAATCACCATCCACTACATTATTGTTTAGAAACTCTTGTTTGATTTCTTGACCTTATCGCATCATTAAATGAGTTGAAACAAGGGCCGGTTTTGTGTGGAGTAAATCATTTTGTACAAAGTCGGTAATGGGACAGAGGTGGAACCACATCCATCAGATCATAGCGAACCTGAAGTCCCACAGATTGTTGTTAGTATAATAAAAAAATGTCTTGCCTTTTGTATTTAATGTATGGATGGCTGTTATGTCAACGTATTTGTCCTTTCTTAGTATTGCATATTTTGAAATTTGATAGTAAAAATTTTAGACTTATGGTTTGTGACTTAGGTTGATGTAAAAGTGGGGGTGAAGGTCTGGTGCAAATATTTTTGTGTTTTTAATGTTTAAGTAGTGATTTTTTGGATTTAAGTTTGTTGGGAGGAACTTATTTTAGAAGTTTCAAAACAACAGCCCTGAAGCAAAATGGATACATTGGATAACCCAACTTGTAACCCCTCCCTCTAAATCAGAGAACACCCTCCCAATTCACACCCAATTCACTTCTCATCTCACTTTGTGTTTCGTTTTCATTCACACCAGACTTACCCTCAATACATTGTCCATCACTCACTCACTTTGGTCCACCACTTCAGCTGAAGAAGGAAGGCAATCTTCTGAAACATACGTATAAAAGGTAAGCTTTACAATTTTTTAATAAAATGGCATATAAATAAAAAATTACACCAAATATTTTAATAAAACCCACTTTTGTGGGCTTTACTAAAACTTACTTGATACTTGATACTGTTCCATGCTTAATGGTAACTTTTCAGAAAAGTGGAATTGATTAACCAGTGTGCAGTGTTTTTACTTTTTCTTGTTTTTTCGTCTATTATTTTAAAATTATAATAGAAAAAATAAGTGTCATATATACTACGTAGCTTCTTAGCACATAACCAAAAAAATACAAAACTTATAAAACATAAACACTAACTATATTTTTTAAATTTAAGTTTTGTTATACTAAAAAATAATTTTAATATCACGTGTAATAAATAGTTAAATAAAGTAAACCATATCCTTTGCTAACAAATAGGCAAACATGCACTTCTAAACTTTTTCACAAACTATTGTTGTTTGATTTAAATTTCTTGTATGAGTTAATACAATTGAAATTGCAGGGTATCACAGGAATGGGGAGAATTTATTTTACTGCTAATTTCCGTACTAACTATTAGAATAAAATTAATATATAGTGCTGAGCAGACAGCTAAGGTAACATTTGCATGACCGAATTGGGTGTGAAAATCTACAATTATGTTCCATTTTATATTTTGTAAATGGAGTGTCATGGAGTTTTTTATGATAACTTAAAAGAGGTTTTATTCAAAAATGCTAGATTATTAGTTTACTTTAATGTTTTGTGATTCTACTATTGAATTGTTTATCATTTTTGTGATTTTATGCACTGCTTTTTGGTGTCAAATCAAAGCAAAATACTAAATATGCTATTGAATTTGTTAAATCGATTGGGAGAGAATATTTTATAATTAATTTTGTATGTCCCGTTTACTGCGCTCACAACTGACTGGGAAAAACATGATTTATTGTACCATGGCCTACAAGAAAGACAACATAGCCTCTTGCTTGTAGGTTATGATTGTACTAGACTGTAATTTATTGAAATGGTTTTGTAAAATAGTAGTTTACCATTAGGCAATACAGCTTGCATATTAATATAACTATGCCTTTGACAAAATTTACATTCTTATTGTTGGTTAACTTAGAACGTTGGATGTTATGAATTTTTTATAGGTAACATGATATATGTTAATTAGAACAGGCAATGTACGAGTATGTTATTTTTTATTGTTTTAATAGAGATTTTCATATAAAGTTACTTTTGCTTGTTCAGCCTGTTTCTTTGTGGGTGGCATGCCAGGTGGGGAGCTGGACTCATCATCATGAGTTTCAATTTTCCACTGGGATGCATGTATGCTGGTGACTAAAGCATGAAACTTATAAATAGGACTATCTTGAAATAGGACAAAGTTATAATAGAAAACTTTGATCATCTTTTATCATTAACAGGGAAAGGGAGTAAATACCTATGAATGGCGTAACCTTGCTGCTATTTTGGGAAAATATGTAACACTGCATGTGTGCATAACTCACTTGATATTATTCTATGCTAAATGATTTGGATTTTAAATTAAAATTGAATAGCCAGTGTGCTGTGTATTTGCTTTTCCTTGTTCTTCAGTCTATTCGTATTTTAAAAGTATAATAAAAAATAAGTATCATATATACTACTTAGCTTTATAGCACATAACTACAAATCTAAGAAAACATAACTTAATGATATTATCAAATTTTTAAAATTCGACTTTTATTATACCAAAAAATAAATGCATGTAGGTATGTATTGAGTTTTATGTAGTATATTATTTAATACATGTGATATATACTTGCATATACGTTTTTGTAATAAAATAAAAAAAAATAAAATAAAATATTTACATTGTAGCTGGTTGGTAATTATTTTGATTGAGAATAATTTTTTTGAAGATTTACATTTAGTGCAACTTTAGTTTTGATTTAATTTCTTGCATTGGTTTTAGTTGTTCTGTATTTTTAAAACGTTTGGTTTAGTGGAAGAAGGAAAAGTGTGTTAATAGTAATTTTTATGGACAGTGTTTTAATGTTTTATGTGTGTTGGCCAACTATCTTTTTTTTGGAGTAAGTTAACTAATCCATTCGTATTTTAAATTAAAAAAATATTATTTAAAACATGAGAATTGTACATTGATGAGAATTGTACAGCTTCTTTTCTTTATTCAGTTTCTTACTCATGATAATGCAAACGTTTGCATTATCTGCACGTTTGATATTAAATTTGATTGCAATACCCTTGCTGCAATATTAATAATCTTAGCCTCATTAACAGTAGAGTCGTGTTTAAAAGTATGTTCAATCTTTTATATTATAATTTAATAAAATATTTTTTTCTGAACCTGTCTTCACTTAACATGTATAATATTTGCTGTAGAAAAATATCCACACTCTAAACCATATATCAATAAACTAACAATCATAGCTACAATGCATCGTCTGCTCTCACTAGATATAAACACATCGCCACTTTTTGTGATTTTACATTTTCATCACGTGTTTTAAAATTATTGGATAAAAAAAGTCAACAGAAAAATTAAAATACCAAATTAACAAAATTTTTAAATTTATGAAAAAAGGAGTTCATTTGTATTTTACGTGTTTACATTATAGAAGAAACAAATTGTATGCAATTCCACAAAGGAAGTCTATTATGAAGTGAGTTTATATTTCTTTCAAGAACAAAAATAAACGTTAAGGTTATTTAAGTTATTTATATATTTATAGAGTTCATAATGACTATCAATATAATGGCTGCCAAAATGCCAACAGTTTAAATACCAACAAATAAGCAGTCCGTTCAAAATACCGACAGTTTCAAATATCTTAACAGTGTATTCAATACTTTGGTATCGTATCGAGTATTGGCACATCACTATTATAAATGCATTCATGCTTACTAGCGATTGCTTGCCGCACTTCCAACGAGGAATGCCATCTTTTCAAACGTCTTTACTGACTCGCTGCCCATCAGGCTCGATGTTGAGAGTCTGTTTTAAACTTCTTTGACTGA